>JAAGNO010023531.1:0-16326 GCA_033439905.1 Ceryle rudis | reverse complement strand
TTTAAAATCTAAATGATTTTTTAAAAACCTTTAAAAAAATTAGAATTGCAAAATCATGTTTTATTTGAAGGAACAAAATTGTAAATTTAGCATCATAGAGTAATATGTTAATTATCCTGGTTTATATTTGCCTCTGGTCAATCTTACTTAGCTTGATATTCAAGTATTCTCTCCAGAATTTCATGTACTGCTCCTGATTAATCCCTAAAAATGTTAGGTACAACTTTGTTCCATAATTTATACCTTGACCTCACAATTTGTGTGCTCCTATGTTTCATTGTTTATGTGATATCCAAACTTTAAAAATCATGATGTAGTAAGAGGATCTGTATCTTTCTGTAAGGTTACCATATGACATTGGGTTGGACATTAGGAAGAATTTTTTCACTGAAAGAGTTCTCAAGCATTGGAACAGGCTGCCCAGGGAAGTGGTTGATTCACCATCCCTGGCTTTGTTTAAAAGTTGTGTAGATATGGTGCTCAGGGACATGGTTTGACAGTGGACATGTAGAGTCGGGTTAATGGTCGGACTTGATGATCTTGAAGGTCCTTTCCAATCAAGATAATTCTGTGATTCTATGAACATGTTTTTTGTACTCTCTTTACCGTTATATCAATGATATTAAAATGTTACTGTTCAGTGATGCTACTGCTTAGGCAGCATCAAGAGTTAGTGGAACAATGAAGTGCATTATGTTATGTGAGTCATTTATAGTATCTTCCTTTTAATGTTGAGAGCATCCACAGATCATGTACTTGTAATTTTTTTTTTTTATCTTCTCAATTATTGTTAGTATATTCCTAGTTGTGCAAAATGTTGGTATGTAGGTCTTACTCTTACCTCTGTAACATAAAATGCTGGGGTATTTTTTTTTTTGTATTGTTATTTTTGATGTTGTTTTTAATAAGAAACCCCAAACACACTAATTGTAAATATACAAGCATTATTAAGATATTTAAGGTCCAGTATTACATACTTATTTACTAGAATTAAATTCTTGAAAATTAGTTTGCTTTAATTTGCCAAGAGCAGAACAGATGATTTGGCGATTCTTTTGGAGTAAGCAAGGATATAATGAAAAGAAAGAAAAGAAAACAAAAACCATAGAAATCTAGATTTGACAGGGTTTCCACTGATATTTCATATTAGAGAAGAAGGTGAGCTGTGAATTCAGGGATTAATACATCATTTAAGGAATATCTAAACAGTTTATTAAAACTCCAACATTGCACATACAGATCGGATTCTGAAGGGGATACCACAGTATGTCTGGGGTTCATAGATCTGCTTCATTCCTCAGCCACTGGAACTGATCTGGTTTATAGTCTCCAAAGTCTATCCTACAGTGAGGGTTAATATACTGTGTATGCCTATATCTGTACAGAGTTTATATGTACTGTGTATGCATGCATTTGTATATTATAGGATATTGTGCATTTCCTCCTTAATTTACTCATTGATTCCTATAGAGCAGGGTTGTCTACAGATCTTCATTACATCATACAACACCAGGCCAAATGGACCTAACTGGAGTATATAGTATGACATGCATTCAAGGTGGACAGCTTTTATTTTACCATTCCAAAAATGAAATAGCAGATGCCAGCCCAATCTAAAAGGAATGAGACAGGATAAAGGAGTGCATGCAGTCAAATCACAAGACAACCTATGAAGATATTTAGAAGAACAGAAACACCAGAAAACTGTACCATCCCCAGGAACCCAATAGTTGAAATAAGAGTCTAAGGTGGTTGTCCAAAAATAAAAGGTTATGGATAAGGAAGTTAGGCAGAGATCTACACATTCTGTAGGCTCCATGATCAGTGTTTTGAAAGCTTCAGACTGAATATGACCCTTCTTATATGTGAAGATCTTAAATGTTAAAGGGAAAAAGTTATAGAGGCTAATGGAGAATGGTATGATTAAAAATTTCTGAATGAACCTCTGAGTATCCTCAGCTCCTAGAAATTAGTTTAATATAACACACCTTCAAGGCATTATGAGAATATAGTAGCTCTGATGGTGCAAGACACTGACAAAGATACAGTCTGCAGGTAGAGGAAGCTTTTACCAGGGGTTTTGGGCCTGGATACATGCACTATGAATATAAACTTCTGCATCCTAAACCATGCATATTAGGTAAATAAGTCTTGTTTGTATTGAGGACCTTTTTAATTCTTTCACTTCTGACATGTATAAAAGCATTTGTAACTCACTGAAATGTTCTAATTAAGTTGTCATAAAGCATATAAGTTTCATCATGGCCACAGGACACACTATGTGGACATTTGTTGTAGTACTGTAAATTTTGGAGTATTACTGCCTGGAATAAATGAAAGGTGCTCATGCAGCATTATTGTTGTGGAGATTAGGATCGGACTTACAGTATACATGTGCTATACATGCCACATATTTTTTGACCATTGAAGTAGAAAGGTGAAGAATTTATTTATTTTTTAGTTCCATTAGCCAGCAGATTGTAGCTGTCAGTTTTGCCTCTTTGGGGTTGTCTAGATCTAGTTGCAGTTAAGTAAGAATGTGATTTCCAATACACTTAATAGCAGAATCATATGTCTTTTTGCTCAGGCAAGTGTATACTTGAGCAGAAGAAAACAGAGAAGTGCCTTCAGCCCAAGGACGTGGAAAGTGTAACCGTATCAAATTGACTATCAATAATTAAGGTCTTTGATGCTTTGAATCATTTAGGTAATAAGATTGCTTTGAAGTAAATATATAACAAATTAGAATTTGTGGCAGTCACAGGTGTTTGGCAAGACCAGCTTGTAATCAAAAGCAAAATGAATGCATTTTACTCTCTGTAATTAGAAAAAGAAATGAAGTTTATATGCAAATTGTAAAGCACTTTACTAACAGATAACCGGTCAGACAGCGTTTTTGTTTTTTTTTTTTTTAATTGAAACTTTCATTTAAGGGAAGAATTTTCAAAACATCCATTTTCAATGCAATTTCAGTGCAGCTGGTTAAACTATCTTAGTCTTCCTAAGAGAGAAATTCAAATATCACTGGTACCGTGCCAATCTTGTTATGGCACAGTAAGGACAACATATGCATTTTTAAACTTGTCTTTCTTTCCCCCTCTTCTGAAATGATTGCAAACAAAAATCCCTGAAGGTTAGGGGGAATTAGTTGGTGCCAATAAATAAGTAAATAAATAGAGAAACACTGGGAGATAAATAAGAAGGAGAAAACTGTTAATTTTATGTTTCAAGCATTTTGTAGGACTGGACTGAAAGTTAATAGTGAATAACAATGAAGGCTTTTCACAAATCTTCCATAACCAAGGGAAGATTTCCTCACTGGCTGACTTTGCTGAATCATAGAATCAATCATAGAATCATATAATCGTAGAATGGTTTGGTTTGATTTGGGAGAAACCTTAAAGATCATCTAGTTCCAAGCCCCCTGACATGGGCAGGGCACCTCCCACTAGACCATGTTGCTCAATGCCCCATCCAACCTCATCTTGAACACATTAAATAACAGAGCATCCACAATTTCCCTGGACAACCTGTTCCAGTGTCTCACCACCCTCAGAGTGAACAACTTCTTCCTAATTTCTAATCTGAATATACCCTCTTCCACTTTGAAACCATTACCCCTTGTGCTATCACTACAAGCATTTGTAAAAAGCCCCTTCCCAGCTTCCTTTAGGCCCCCTTCAGATACTGGAATGCCACAATAGGGTCTCCCTGGAACCTTCTCCATGCTGAATAAGCCCAATTTTCTCAGCCTGTCCTTGTAGGAGAGGTGTTCCAGCCCTCTGATCATCTTCATAGCCCTTCTCTGGACCTGCTCCAACAGATCCATGTCCTTGTGTTGGGGGCTCCAGATCTGGACACAGTACTCAGGTGGGATCTCACAAGAGTGGAGTAGGGGGGGAGAATCACATCACTCAACCTGCTAGCCACACTTCTTTCAATATAGCCCAGGATACAGTTGGCATTCTGGGCTGCATTCACACATTGTTGGCTCAATGTGTGAACTTTTCATCAAACAGCACTCCCAAGTCTTCCTCCTCAGGACTGCTCTCAATCCATATTCCACCCAGCCTGTATTTGTGGTTGGGATTGCCCTGATCCAGGTGCAGTTCCTTACTGAACTTCATGAGGTTGGCATGGGCCCACCTCTCAAGTCTGTCAGGATCCCTCTGGATGGCATCCCTTCCTTCCAGCTTGTCAGTACTACCACACATCTTGGCTTTGTCGGCAAACTTGCTGAGAGTACACTCAATTCTGCTGTCCATGTAACCAGCAAAGATGTTAAACAGCACTGGTCCCAGTACCTATCCCTGATGAACACCACCTGTCACTGGTCCCCACTTGAACATTGAGCTGTTGACTGTAACTCTTTGACTGTGACCATCCAGCCATTACCTTATCCACCAAGTGGTCCATTTAACAAATCCATGTCTTTCTAATTTAGTGACTAGGATGTTATGCATGACAGTGTTGAATGCACTGCACATGCCCAGATGATGTTAGTTGCAATTCCCTTATCCATTGATGCTGTAACTCCATCGTAAAAGGCCACCAGATTTGTCAGGCACAATATGCCCTTTGTGAAGCAATTTTGAGTGCCACCAACCACCTCTTCATTTTCCATGTATCTTAGCAGACTTCAGGAGGATAAGCTCCACAACCTTGCCATGCACTGAGATGATACTAACTGGTCTGTAGTTTCCTGGGTCTTCCTTTTTTTCCCTTTTTGAAAATGTTTCCTGCCCCCCCTTTTCCAGTCAGTAAGAACTTCACCAGACTGCCATGACTTTTCAAATATGATGGAAAAGTCTACCTGCACCCTTGAATCCTTCACCGCCACTCCCAGGCCTCTGTAGTCCCTTTTGATACTCTTTAGATTGTTCCTTGACATATCACTGGTACCCACATGAAAAAGCAGCAGCAGATAGTAGTCAGTTGAACTTACAAAGTTCAGTAGTCTCTCAGTGTCATCCTTGATATGAGCACCTGGGAAGCAGCAGACCTTTCAAGATAATGCAAATGAGTGCCTCTGTACCTCTCAGAAGAGAGCCACCTACTACTATCACCTATTGCTTTTTCTTGGTTGCACTGATTGTTATACATGCAGCCTATCTGGCTACCTTAGCTCTGATTGTTACCTGATGCTACCTTTTTTTCCTCTTCAGTCTGCAGAGCTGTGAAGCAGTTGTGTGGGGGAACCTCGGATTAAGTCTTTTCCTTCTTACCTATGCAAGAATCCATTCCTCAGGATTGTTGGCTTCCCTCCTTTCTGGATGTGCTGGTAGAGGAGTTTGTGACTGTTTGTCCATAGGCTGTGCGTTCACTGCAGATTGCACTTGGATCCAGCTGTCTATATCCTCTCTTCCTCTCTGATGCTACACAGCCTTCTGACTGTCTTCTGCAGTTCAGCCACCTGCTGCAGGAGACCCTTCACCTGGGCACACCTTTTGCAGGCAGGTTTGCCACCCATCCATGCCCCAGGAGAAAGGTCTAGGCACTTTCCACAGACTGAGGTCTGCACAGCCTATTCCTTTAGCAACTCTGTCTAGGTGGAGGGGTGGATGCTGCATAACCCTTACCCAGAGCTGCAGCCTTTGCTCTGCAATGAGTGCCCACCATTCTGCCTCAAGGGTCAATTAGGATGTGTGTCCCTGAGGTGCCCTGAAGCATCTCATATGTTTCCATTTGGAATATTACTGTCACCTTCAAAAGTCATGACTGACACAGAATAAATAAGGTAGAAACTGCTTGGAGTAGGTATGCTAAGAAAAAGATGGAGGCAAGTGTCTTAGCAGTAAATTTTGGTTTGTTGTGAAGGGACATGAGGTAGCAGATGGAAGATTAGTCCAAGGAAATACGAGACAGTGGGATAAAGAGAAGTCTGAAAAAGCACCAAGATAAATACACATTCAGTGACAGAAGCTGAGATGAAGAATCAGAATAAACGTGGAGAAGGGAAAATAAAAGGTACAAGAGAACAGGAGAGACAGCTTTACTTATTGCATACTTATTACAGTGTGTCTTGTTTCATTTTAGAGATGACTAATTTACTGAAATGGGTAAATGATACCAACCATGCTTTTTAAAAAGACTTTCAGAAACTTTACTTGAATACTAGTGCACTGTCAAAATGTCTTAAATGATAAACTCCTATATCCACTCTTTTTCCCTACTTTTCACAATAGCTGACCTTTTGGTTTTATACAACATCTATTTTCTTGATTAATGTTACAATACATCACCTTTATGCGCAGTTATGTTCCCTTTCTCTCAACAAGTTTTTGTTGGAATTGACTTCTGTGACTATTAATTATTTCCCATAGAATTCAGCCTCAGCTAGTAACCTTGCTTATTAAGAAAAGAAAAAAAAAAAAAAAAAAAAGCAGCATATATGGTGAGCTGTAAGCTTTAGCTTAATTACAGAGTCACAGAATATTCATGGTTGGAAAGGACTTCGTAAATCACTGAGTCCAACCATATCCATAACAAAAAAAACACCTAAAAAACCCCCAAACACCTAAATACCCTGATCAAACGTGACTTCAAAAACACAAAAACAAACACACAAAATAACCCCCTACATGCCTGCTACCAGAGCATGTCCTGAAGCACCAGGTCTATCCATTTCTTAAATACCTCCAGGGATGGTGACTCAACCACCTCCCTGGGAAGGCTGTTCCAGTGCCTCACCACTCTTTCTGTAAAGAATTTCTTCCTAATATCTAATCTAAACCTCCCCTGCCGCAACTTCAGACCATTTCCTCTGGTTCTGTCAATAGTTACTAAGGATAAGAGGCCAACACCCACCTCTCCACAACCTCCTTTCAGGTAGTTGTAGAGGGCAATGAGGTCCCCTCTCAGCCTCCTCCAAACTAAACATACCCAGCTCCCTCCCAGCCTCTCCTCATACGACTTGTTCTCTAATCCCCTCACGAGCTTGGTAGCTCTCCTCTGGACACTTTCCAGCATCTCAATGTCTTTCCTATAATGAGGGGCCCAGAATTGAACACAGTATTCGAGATGAGGCCTCACAAGTGCCGAGTACAAGGGCATGATAACTTCCCTTCTCCTGCTGACCACACTATTCCTGATACAAGCCAGGATCCGTCTGGCCTTCTTGGCCACCTGGGCACACTGCTAACTCATATTAAGCCGTCTGTCCACCAGCACCCCCAGGTCCTTTTCTGCCAGGCAGCTTCCCAGCCACTCATCCCCAAGCTTGTAGTTGCCTGGGGTTGTTGTGACCCAAATGCAGGACCTGGCACTTGGCCTTGTTGTACCTCATACAATTGGCCTCAGCCCATAGGTCCAACCTGTCCAGGTCCCTCCGTACAGCCTTCCTGCCCTCAAGCAGATCAACATTCCCACACAATTTGGTGTCATCTGCAAACTTACTGAGGGTGCTCTCAATCCCCACGCCCAGATCATTGACAAAAATTACAAACAAGACCGGCCCCAAAACTGAGCCCTGAGGGACACCACTGATGACCAGCAGCCAGCTTGATTTCACACCATTAATCACAACTCTCTGGGAATGGCCATCCAGACAGTTTTTAATCCAGAGAAGAGTCCATTTGTCTATACCATGTTTCACCAGTTTCTCCAGGAGAATGCTGTGAGAGACTGTGTCAAAGGCCTTACTGAAGTCCAAGTAGACAACATCCACAGCCTTCCTCCCATCCAAAAGGTGAGTCACATGGTCACAGAAAGAGATCAAGTTGGTTAAGCAAGACCTCCTTTCATAAACCCATGCTGGCTGGCCCTGATCCCTAGGCTGCCCTGAAATTGCCATGAGAGCTCACTCAAGATGATCCTCGCCATGATCTTTCCTGGTACTGAAGTCAGGCTGACGGGCCTGTAGTTCCCCAGATCCTCCTTCCGGCCTTTCTTGTAGATTGGTGTCACATTAGCCACCCTCCAGTCATCTGGTACCTCCCCTGTTGACCAGGATTGTTGAAAAATGATGGAGAGAGGCTTGGTGAGCTCTTCTGCCAGTTCCCTAAGTACCCTTGGGTGAATGCCACCTGGCCCCATAGACTTATGAGTGTCTAGGTGCAGAAGCAGATCATTAACTACTTCTTCCTGGATTATGGGGGGGTTTGTACTGTTCTCCATACTGATCTTCAAGCTCAGGAGGCTGAACACCCTGGGAACAGTTAGGTATTTGCATATCTGTGTTTCCCAGTTTTTATGACGGAGAATGTAAAATTTTTCAGGGCTTGTTCTGGACTCCCCAGTATAAGACTGACATGGGCATACATGGGGTGAGTTCAGCAAAGGGCCACAGAGATGATTAAGGAGTGTCTACCTTGGGAAGGGTGACTGAGGTTGTTCACTGTGGAGGAGAGAGGGCTCGGGGGGACAGTATCAATGTGTACAAATATCTAGTGGGGTAGTAAAGAAGATGGAGGCAGGCTCTGCTCTGTGTTGCTCAGTGATAGGACAAGAGGAAATGGGCACAAATTTAAATGGAAGAAATTCTATTTAAACAGAACTAAAAAAAGTAACTTTTTCACCTTAAGGCTAGTTGAACACTGGAACAGGTTGCCTGGGGAGTTTTATGGAGTCTCCATCCTTGGAGATACTGAAAGCTCACCTGGACCTGGTCCTGGGCACCCTGTTCCAGCTGACCCTGCTAGAGTGGAGGGGGGTTTTGACTAGATGACCTCCAGAGGTCCCTTCCCACCTCATCTGTTCTATGTGATCCTTTGTGTGAAAATGAGTGAAAGAAAAACTTTCTCTTGTAAAATTTCTGGAGCGAGCGGATATTTATATATTTCATCCATACTGTTAAGCTAAATACAGCCAGACGGAAACCTGAGAGTTGATCAGCTTGAACAGCCTTCTGCTCGCTAAGCGCATGGCAGCTTGAATAAGGTATGAATGGTGAATTTTATACCCTAGTGTCTCTTGGACTTTTGCCATTGACTTCTGTGCGGTCATGATTTTGGTATAAATGGCTCAAAGTGGAGAGCCATTGTTGTTCTTAGAGCTGCTGTTTTCTTTTCATTCTGGATCAGTATTGATTTACTTCTCAAAAGGGAAGGCTTAAATCTGTATACTATAGAAGTATGTAATGATATTCTTTTATGCTTTGTAAAACAAAAAGAAATGAACATCCTGTAACAGGGATCTGGCAAGAAGAAAACAACTTGTGGCTTCTGCATCAGTTTTATAAAATAAATGTAATTCCACCCTGTGAATAATGGAGGGTTAAATTTACGTCTGACTTTACATTTTCTATAGTGACAACCCAGAACTCCAGAGAAGCAGACTCATTCCCAGAGCAGATATCTTCCCGATCAAGTTGCTTCACAAAATGAAAGCCTTACTGTTCTAAATCCTAAAGGAATATGGTGTATATATATATTTATTCCAGAAATGTACTTCTTCCCAAAATAGTAGAAATGTAGACAAAGAAAGTGAAGAGGGACAACAGTTCCTTGAGGAAGCCTTTTATCTTGGCATTTTCTTGTGAGGGAAACATTCACCTGCATCTAAGAGATTAATCATGCTGAGATGTGCTGGAAGAGCTCTAGTCCCAGTTTATAATTCCAGAGACATTTTCTTTTGAAAACTTTCTAAACATCTTGTTAAGGCAAGATTTGCCATTTTTTTTTTTTAAATCAGCTGAACTATCTAAGAAAAGAACATCAAGATCTGTCCCACAGGGGCTCCTTCCTGGACAGAGCTTTCTGTTCCATGATGAGAGACAGAATCAGAGCTGTCTGAATAATAAAAAGCAGATTCCTAAAGTGTTTTTTGGGGGAAGACTCAAATTTTATTTATTGCTCATTGCAGGGTATGATTATCTGTTGTGAATTTTTGTGTGGCCACTGGTATATGTCAAAATGTTGTGAAAGTTTAATAAAAGTTTTAATGTCATGTGCAGTTACATTATTTATTGTTCTAATCCACTTCTGTTTAAAAAGTAATAATAATGTGCTATCCGGTCAGACAGCTACAAGTATTCAGTTACTAATCAAATGCCATTAATGGCAAAATGTGAAAATGGAATGCAAAACAAGTCTTTCCAGAAATACTTTTATATTAATTTTAATTAGTCAGATAAGATCTATAAATTACAAACACATCTACAGAAATTAAAAACTCCTTATGAAATTCTAGTAAGAGATTGCAATCGGTTTGGGTTTGATCTCTCAAGAAGTACTATGTAGCTAATCCTCATTAGCCTACATTAGCTAGTCCCATCTCTTATAAAATGAAATGAAAAAAGAAGACACCACACCCCCCCCGTCCCATGTACTGTCCTTGTCACTTTTTAATGCCAACCACAACAGCATTTATTCAGAACCAACTATTGGTCCTCATAAAATGGCATTGTCTGTAAGAGACTAAGGAGGAAAGACAAAGGCTCATAATGTGAAATGAAGATGTATGTGATGTCAAATTGGACAGTAGCTCCAAAGTGCTGTGTTAGTTGGTCTACCAAAGTGCACTGCTGTGTGAGATGGCATTTCTCTCTTTAGAAGGTAACTTCATGACAACGATCAAAGAGCATTCCTGTGACCTCATTTGCATTCACTCTAAAAGTGATTTAACTGCTTTGGTTGCTCAGGCTGAGGCACACTCCTGGTGATGTCTCCAGTGCATTTTAAACTTGCAATAGTAAAAGTGATGATGCTTTAAAATGCAGTGGTGCTTTGTTTTGTTTTTTGGTTTTTACCCTCAAAATCCAGCAGTATGATTGCCCTTTACATGCTTGCTTAGGCTGCTGCCATACAGCAGCAAGTTAGCAAGCAGACTATCAAGGCTACTTTCTCAGGCTGTGTAAGCACCCTGAATTATGGAGGAGATGGGGAGAGAGATCAACAGAGTTGCGGGTGTGTTGTATAATTTGTGAAGGATTTTGTGCAGTGGATGTTTCTTGTGGAGTAAAAATATTTTCCATCTTTTCCGGGCTTCTGAAGGGCTCTGTCAATGCCAACGCTTTCTTCTGTCTCCATGGTGTTAATTTTTATATTAGGAAGAAAGGGTTTACAAGAACAAAAGACCTAACTAAAGAAGTCTACAACGTGTTGGCAAATGAATGCAAAGTGATGTATATGGGAGGAAGGAAAACGGTCTGTCACTGTATTTCACTAAATTCCCTTCAGGCAGGGGAATCCACTGTCACACTAGACACCTCAGAGTTAACTTCTCCACAATGTGAAGTTGCAGATAAAAAAAATTAAAGAGAATGGTGAAGTTGCAGGAGGAATAAGTGACAAATAACAGAGTAATTCCCATCTCAATGACTATGTGCGGGTACTGATCACTGGCTCTCAAAATTACAATATGGAAAGGGGTGTTGGAAAAGTTGGGGAAACAAACTGTTGAAGGACTGCAGCCAGCTGGAGAAGGTTGGCTGGTTTGCTTTGGAAAGAAGGGGTCACCACTTAACCAGAGTCAGGAGGGCTTCGCAGGTCTAGCTTTCTTGTGCAGAATCAGAGCTGAGGTCTGTTACTGACCTCTCCAGAACTCGCACGACCTGTCAGGAGGAAAATGCTATGGTTTGAAAGGCCATTCTCTGAAGTTTTGCATCCCTTGGATTCACCACTCTTAGATTTAAGCATCAGCTTTATTATTTTAACTAGTTTACAAGGAGACAATATATGTGACTGTATCTATTTGTCCATCAGAGTTGCTTTTTTCCTCCCTAAGCTTGCTCTTCTAGAATGTCGAACCCATGGAATAGAAGTTTATTGGAAATTATTGTATTTGAAAAGGGCCTTAGCTATTCCCCAGAAAGAAGCGAAGCGAACACAGGGTCAATTTAAAACCTGACCTGAAAACACAAAGTTGATAATCGGCTATCATTGCTTATTGTATCTATGATCTGATTTGTTGAAATGCTCAATAAATCCACTATTAGGAGAAAAAGTGCTTACATGCATTTTTTCTTTAAAAAAAAAAATTAAACAACAAAATAAAAGATTGATTGACAAGACATCAATAAAGCTTTGAGCATACACTGCTGACCTTTTTTTCTTTGCACTGCAATCTGTGTTTATTAGAATTCAGCTCCTATAAATAGGTTTCTGTTGATAAAAAAGCAAGCAGCTTTGTAGGAGTTTTGTTCAATAAACTTCTGTGAAAATTCTAAAGACTTAATACATGGCTTTCAATTTAATTCATTCTGTCTTCCCTTCTTAAAAGTAAGATATAAGTGAGGATGAAATAGGTTTAGCTGGAGAAGTGTTTTTTCTAAAGCTGTATTTTTAAAACTCACCTTTCCTTTTTAATGTCTGCTACAGCAGTTCATTCGGAACAGACAGGATATATATCATCTCACGCCTGGTACTGTAGGCTATTTCTTCTCTTTAAATAAAAACATATTATAAATCTGTGCTGCACTTGAGTGTTGTAAGCACTCAGGTTAGTGACTTCAAAAGTAGAGCTGGAATGAGGCTTTGGCAAGCACTGACCAAGGTCTTTGGACCCTATTTTCCATTTGATCTTCCCAAGAAGAAAATCTCTTCAGAGACTTTCAAAACTGTAAAGGGGACACAGCAGTGATGTCAAGTCTTTTAATTTATTACAAGCCTAGTATTAGGATTTTTTTTTGTTTTAAAGCCCTGCCTCTTGGAGTCCTGTGAGAATCTCTTTCAATTTGTGTTGCTGAGGTAAAGTTGTAGTTGATATTGCTCTAAGTAAAAAGTGAAATAGAACCCTAAGTTAAAAGGGTCAGAATTAGAAGCCTGGTGAGAAGAGTCTCTGGATGGAGGCTCAGAGTTTGCTTGTCTCCTCGACATGTGTTTTGCTGAGGATACCTCTGTCCTGGTGTCAGATGAGGTATGTGGTTTTCCTGAATTGTCTCGTGATGGAAGAAAAGCCAGTGTTACCAGATGTTGTTCCAGAGTTTTCTTCTTCATTTTTACTCCCTAAAAATCAATCGTTTCCCTCTGTCATTTTCTATTACCCTCTTCTAACACAGTGATTCTGGCTCAAGCACATGTTCTATGACCTTCTAACAAGTGATTCTGGCTCAAGCATCTTGCCCTTGATTAATGATAGTAATATCTGATTGATTTAGGCTATTTCCTCCTCTTTCTCTCCCTGTGGTGGTTTGGTGATGGGGTTTTCGTTGCTGCTGCTGTTTATGTGTTATTTTGGTGGGGTTTTGTTTTGTTTTTCAGAATCCCTCTCCATTGTGTTTGACAGGAAGTTCCTTTCACTAGGTACTGACAGTCTTAGGGGCTCAAAGAGTGCAAAGCAGGAAAAAATTGTTTGCCTTTCTTGTAACAACCCATGAAGGGCATCTGCAGTAGCGTGAAAACACTCCTGGATTGCTCAAGTTCACAGGTACTTGGACAGATGGGATCTTGCCATGTACTTGCCTTGAAAATCAGAGGGCATTTTCTTCTTTCAGACCTGTATTGGCTATTTGTATTAATCTAAATATTTTAAAATACAGATGATGATTGGTTCTCTTCCTCTGTTTCAGCCAAGTACATGAAAAAATACTGTAAGGGGCTCGTAGTTCTTGTATAGGCTGGGCTGTGTACACAGGAGGTATTATAATTCACCTCTGCTGGTATTAAACCTGGTAGTTACTGGCACAAAGACATTGACCATGATTATTCCTCTCAATTTTGACTATGGTTTGTCATGCACACAAAGCAGATAATACTCTTCTTGTGAACCAAAAAGTGAGAAGGTATGTAGCACTCTGCAAAGATGCTATGAAGCAGAGAGCCTGTCTTGTCCTCTCCTAGATGTACAGGGGAGGGGGGAAAAAAGTGCATTATAGGTGATTTTATCAAATGCAAGAACTCTAAGATTTCCTGCTAACAGGAAGAGTGTGCTACAAAATATAAGGCCTTTTTAGGAAGTCTGTACATTTATAATACATACCACATACTACAAATCATTCCCATTTCTGCACAATATATCTAACAGCCACACTCCAGTCAAATTTTATCTGTTAAATATAACACTTTAGAGAGACATGCAAGCATTACTTTCAGATATAAGAGGACTATATAAAACTTTAATTCTGCTTATTCAGTAATAATTTATTTCGCAAGCTCTGATCATTAGGATTATTACTAATTACCATGCCATTCAGCTGCAGTGACAAAAAATTAATCTTTCTGATATAACTGAGCACATTAAAAATATTGGATTAAAGAATTAACTCTGCCAGATTTAAAATAGAGCAAAATAAAATGGCTAATCAAAATCTGAGCACATACAAGGTGATCATTTACCTACTTTCATTGCACATTGTTTGAATAGTTTGTATTATGTATGTGAAATTGCCCTCAAGGAGGTTAGTTAAAGTAATAAAGGCTTCCCTTCGCCTCAGGAGCCACTCCCTTTGTGATACGACCTTTCTGTGACTTCTGAGCTCAACTCATTATGAAGAGAGACAAATGCTTGTTT
Source organism: Ceryle rudis (assembly GCA_033439905.1). Taxonomy (NCBI): domain Eukaryota; kingdom Metazoa; phylum Chordata; class Aves; order Coraciiformes; family Cerylidae; genus Ceryle; species Ceryle rudis. Next base: position 1,938 of record JAAGNO010023531.1, on the reverse strand, counting down.
TAAGTCTTTTTGAAAGCTTTTCTGGCATTAGGTTTTACAGCAAGGACCTTTTTTCTCTTTCTAAAGTGGTTGCAATTGGGAGTGATGAGGGAGAAGAATCACAGAGACCTTGGACAGTGTTTTCTGTGCCTTAATTTTGAGGGTTTTGGTAAGTTCTGAGGAAGGAGGGTGTTCTTCAAGTCTAGACTGAGGAAATCTGTGCCAGGATTTCAGTGCCTTGGAGCACTGTGTGCAGAGCCTGCTTGCCCCAGTGCTGCCTCACTGGTTTTCCCCCACCAGAATCAGCAGCACATTATGGTGATACTGCATTAGGACTATAGGTGTATTGGACCAAGTTTCACCTCACCTTAGGCTGCTTGTCAATGTTGTGGTCAATATTTTGGGCTGAAGTCCCCTCCGCTGGGACTGGCTGGTGTTTCTGAGCAGCTGGGTGTTTTCACACAGGCTCTTGGAGGTGAGCAGGCAGCTCTTGATTGGTAGCGTGGAAAAGGCGCCAAAAGGGGCTGCCCTGTCCTCTGCCCTGCACCATGGTCTGGGCTTGCAATGCGCAGTGCCCAGTCAGCAGCTGCCACGAGGAAATGGCTGCTCTCGTCTAGCAGCAGGTACTTTGAGCCCCGTTTATTTAATCGAGGTGCAGTGGTAGGCTGGAAGTCAAGCCTATGTTTCACATCTTCAAGTGATGGCTTTAAAAGAAAGAAGAGGCAGAGAGAAGATAAGGCCTTCCCGCCCTGCTGAGGTGGCAGCAGCCTGTGCCCCGCAGCGCCTGAGGGGGCCTGGCAGTGAGGGGCACAGGCTGGCGTGCAGGGGCGTTTACCCACCAGCAAAAGCTTCCTTGAGCATAGCAGCCAACTGGCCCTGGGCTGACCATTGCCAACCCAAAGGGCTCAGGAGAGGTGAGGTGACATTGTGGACCCCTCTCAGAACCAGGAGAGTCAGAGATGATCTTTCCCAAAGCACTGGTGTTTTGGTGAGGGGGTTTCCTTGTGTAGCGGCCATCTTCTGCATCATCAGTGGATATGGTGGGTAGATAACTTTTTTTATGAGGTGCTAAATTCTTATATTTAATTGAAGGTTTAAGAAGCAAAAAAACCCCATAAAACTCTGAAGTTGATATAAACTTACAGGGCTACTTAGCAACACTGCAGAAGACTTATTTGTACGCATCTGGAGACAGGTAGGTCACTCTGCCTGATAACCTTCATGGGGACTCTCTGTGGAAACCCAAAGATTCCTGAAGGAGAATAAGAAAGATAAGGAGAAACGCCGTAAATTATTAACTTTATAAATACGCTCATTTCTAGCCTCATTCTAGTTTCACAGTAGTTGATGACTTTTTTTAAGTGCGTGTGTGTTCAGAATTGCTCACCAGACACTTTCTGCAAACTTCCTTGGTTGAAGATAGTTCAGGAGAAATATCTTACAAGTGCAGACGTGATAGTTCATCTGTGTGGTGCTATTCAGCTGTGTATCTGAGCAAGCAGAGCACTTGTACTAAGGTTTACAGGAGATGGACAGATGCTGAGATTGATTATTTTAAAAGTTATTCTCTGTAAGATTCAGTAAAAATTCATTGTTTGTAGAAAAAAAGTGTGCCGAGAAAACATCTTTCTTAGGATGTTTGTTAAGAGTAAAGACAAAGTGCAGACAAACATTTTTTTTTCATCTGAGCAAATATTTATGAGAAATTGTATGTGTAGATGTGTACTTTGTTTGCCCTGCAGAATTTACCATGGCGCATTTGGGAGTATTTCACCCACTCAGCTGTAATCTTAACGTGAAGTGTAGAACTAAGTATACCATTTCCATTTCAAAAGATCACTTAATATCCTTTCTGCAATTTTAAAAATTTGTTTAATTAAACTTAGCACTTCATTCCACTTCATTAGATCTATTTAATTTTCATGTATCTAAGCAGTTTTTCAAGTATATAATTAAAAG
>JAAGNO010023530.1:22743-47311 GCA_033439905.1 Ceryle rudis | reverse complement strand
TGTGGGTGAGCTGGGTGGAGGAGGGGTGTAGATGGGAGCCGGAGGCGGGGGGTTGTAGATGGGTGCTGGGGGTGGAGATGACGGAGGGTACGCGTTGTTGAGCGGGTATTTGGGTGGGGCTTCTGTGTTCTTCACCCTGGTGAAGTTGATGCAGCGGCCCTGAAACAAAAGAGAGCAAAGCGGGAAAGCGCAGTTAGTGAGGGAGGCAAAGGCGTTGCAGCCAAGACCTTCCTGGCTCCGTGCGAACGTGAGGGCAGTTCAAGCATTCCTGGGCACACTGCTTTTCCCCCTGCCTTTCTCAGAGATGGAGTTGATAAAAGCAAGTCCTGTGCTGAGCAACCAAGAGGTTCAACCCCAACAACAGCCTTTGCAGTGAAGGGGAGTGAAGTCCTCACACTGTGCTCTGACTCCTGGATCTTTACACAAAGCATCGAGTACTTCAAGTCATACCGAAGCTGCAAGAGCTGGCAAGAGCCATTCCTCTTCTTCAGAGCTGCTGTCTGACCAGTGCACAACTCGGGGTCCCTGCCTCTACAGATGCCTCTTCCCAGACCTCAGCTTTAAAATTCCAGTGTCACAAAATCTAGACTTTGAACCACTGGAGCCTCTCTCTCCTTCAAAGACCTGGCTTCTGTGTCCTATTTCCACTCATTTACCAACCAGGCAAAAGGGAAAATTTGTTTAACTAAGACAGTTTCTTGCTCAGAATTTTTCCTGAAAGGCATCCATTCTTCACTGGGATGTCCTGACATTCTAGTGCTTGTGAGAAGCCAATGAACTGCCTGCCTCGCTCTTCGGTGCTAAGCTACAGCTTGTTGTACATTCTTAAACAAAACCTTTGGCCTCTGAGCTGCTCATTTTTTTTTTCTCCTAAGTTCCACCTGCAGAAGATCCCACTGTAAACACTCAATTGTCAGAATCAGCACTATTGTATTATGAACTCATTCTTCTAGATATGAAATCATCCAGAAAGGCACTAGAGGATTTCTGAGTCCGTACTTTGGTTTTGGATCTGTGAGTGTCAGCTTATTTCCCATTTGCCTTTTTCCTCTCCCAAATGTTTTTCCCGGTGAAAAAAAAAAAAATGCCAAATGGAGCGTTGAGCCCGTGCAGGCTGGAGTGGATCTGTGAGGGTACCAACACCAGCCACTTCAATCTGCTGCACGGCTCTGTATCTTCTCCCCACCGTACCCAGCCTACGGACGAACGCTGTGCAGAAGAGGGACCCGAAGTGAGGTAAAGGAGACGCTGGTAGAAAGGCAGAAGGGTGCTGGGGAAGGATCTGACAGGGATGAGAGGAGCTGGTGTGGAAGGGCTGACACATAAAGAGATACAGACATCTCCTCTCCAAGAGCTCTGCCAATTATATCATCACGCTCTGTGGATGTGAAGAAACATCTGCCTGAGCCGTAGTCACTCAGCAGAGGAAAGTGGATTCCTTGCTGAAGCGATGAAGTATGCAGAGCAGCCCGCGGCTGAGGGCAGGCTGTCTTGTGCAAGCAAAGGTCGCTTAAGGAAAAGAAAGACTTCACAGTGCCTTGAACTGCATCAAGTTCAAGATGAGAGCATCACCTCGGGGCTGCTCTGAGCACGGTGGCAGCTGAACCCTCTCTGCGTGGCTGAGCCCTGGCCAGGAAGAACCTCTGGGTTCAACCCAGGCTCCCCTTGAGGACTCGGTCCTGGATACACCCATGGTAATGCCCCTTCTTGAGGACTAACGCTCAGGGCTTGTCCTTACAGCACCAGAACACAGAGGGGAGAAGCGAGGAGAGGGCTGACCACTGCTCAGTACTCTGCTACCAGGAGCAGCTGTGCAGCAGGGCCATGTTCTCCGTCCCTTGCACAGGACAAAATGCCAATAAAAACCGAAGGGCCAGAGTGGGCAACGCTCCCTCCACATCACCCCAGCACCTCTGGTGCTGCCCAAAAAGGAAGCACCATCTGATGGGGAGAGGAAAGCCTGAAATAAGCACACCGCTGTTTCATCTCGGAGCGTCCCTGGTTCTATTTGTTCTTTGTGGGATGGTGTCTCTGCTTTAACATAATTTTAATGCACTTCGCTGTGATTTAAAGTAAATATCGTAGAGCAGGCCTGCGGAGCGAGTGAAAGTCTGACCCTAAGACTAACCAATTCTACCCAGGAAAAAAACCCGTAAGAATGTTTTCTTGTTCCAGTTCCACATCTCTTGCAATGCGACTTTAGCAGTTTCAGACTATTACTTGCACTAGTTTTGTTTTCTTTATTTATGTTGAGAATACAGTAAACCTGAACAAAAAGCAGCGGTCCAAGGATCGCAGCCAGAGAACAAAAAGTTGCAATTGTTTTTGTGTGGAGCTGTCTGGATGCTCCAGGGGTGAGGTTATGGTGCTGCTGATCCAAATGGAACTGAGCACCGCCCTAAGACCATGCAAGAGGATGCAGTGAGGCTCCAAAATCTCTGGGTTAGGGGCTGGGGCAGGGCTTGAGGACTAAAAGCCATCTAGCACTAACAGCAATGCCCAAGACATGGTCCAAAAGGGTTGGAGAACACATCCTGTGCATCCTGAGCACTGGCAAAGATTTGTCTTCGCATTGATGAAATCTGCCCCGGATAGCTCAGCAGTGCCATCGGCGTTACGGGGGCGTTAGCAGTTCCTACCAAGGTACAGCTGCACTGTGTTTGCACCAGGTTTTGCAGTTAGCTATGACCCAGCGAGCCTGTGCTCAGGAACTACGGCTTGTGTCTGTGCCTAAAGACAGATCTTTTCTCCGGTAATAGGGTTGCTTTGAAATCAGAGAGCTCTTTTAGCAAACGTGATTAAGTCTCCATCGCTCTTGCTAACTATACTTTCACATGGGCTTGGTTGGACGTGCTCTCTGCTCTGAACAAGGACTTGGACTGGAGTCTGAGCATAAGCTGCTCAGCTGCAGAGCAGAGCCCAGACAGCAGGGGAGTGTGGACACGAGAGCCAGCCCTGACCCGGAGCTCACACAGCATGTAACTGTACTTGTCAGACACCTCTGCCCCGTTCCCTTGTGCATTATGCTGGTCTAACTTTAGAGTTCAAACCTTCTTCCCCTTCAGTGAGGTCAGAGCGTGCCTCTCCCTCAGCCTGAGCAAGCCATTCCCTCTCTCCTCCTATTTCCTCCGCTCCTTGGGTCAGCTGCGCTGCAGTGAGTTGACAGCGGCCTGTTTGGCAACACTTCCTACTGCTGTGCGATGGGTAACTCCGCAGGGCATCCTGCGTGTGTGGAGGGCAGTTCCACGGGTCAGGCTTCCTCCTCTGGTCACGTGAACTGACAGGCCAAGGGAATTCTTGTGTTCCGTGGCTTGACACGTCTCTCACCCATGCAGATGCGGGGAGAATGCCAGGGGGGAGTTTTCAGTCCAGATGGACTGAGATGGACTTTGGCAGCTTCGCTGCCTCAGAGGAGATGGAGAAGGCAACATTTCCTAGGGGAGGAGACTTGTCAGGCTGAATGACAAGGAGATATCCAGGAAACAAATTACCATGCCATTGCACAGGAGAGGCAGAAAATGTTTTACTAGAGCCCTGAGTACAACACAAAGCAGACCCAGGAGACAGGGAGCTACTTTAACCAAAAAGCTGGATAGCCCCTCTTGGCTATCCACCAAGGCTGATCACCTCATTTAGGTGTCCAAATTTAGATGAAGTGGATGTGAAGATAGCAGCAGAACATCCAGGAGGCAGGAAATGAACCCACTTCCACCAAATGCTACTTCACCTCCTTAAACAGAAGTCACCTTTCAACCCAGGAGGAAAAACTCCTTCACCAGATTGTACCACAGCTTTGAGAATAAGAGGAGCCAATTCCATTACTTTCGAGCAGGGAGACAGTAGCTGGAGATGCAGAATGTATGAATGGAGGGAACAGGCTGGATATGAAAAGGCTGCTGTGCCAAAGGCCTTGGCTAGATTTTATTTCTCTTTCTGCAGCCACAACGCTTCGGGGCAGGGGGGTGAGGCGGGGAGGAGAGAGTCACAGCTGTGCCTCAGAAGAGACAACTGAAGCAACACGGAGCCATTATTAGCTCTGAAATTCAGTGGAATCAGCAAAGCCAGTGAAGGCCACTCTCTCTGGCATTTTACGTTGTTTTTCTAGAGAGCACTACTCGCAGGAATATGCATGATGAATTCTGCTTGGAGTGGCCTTGCTCTTTCACCTTCAGCAGCCAATTGTCTCTGGGATGAAGGCAGGCAGCACAGCCTCCAGGAGAACAAAGCACGCAGCCGTGGGAGGCTCGTCCCCTCTGACCACGGGCCTCGCCCTGCGAGCTCTTTGCGTGCGGGGTGCCGCAGGGTTGCACACTTGCTCCAAGCTTCTCCTTTTGTTCTTCACATCTGGTTGACTGAGGAGCACAGCCAGGGTTGGCAGAGAAGGGGGGGAGGTGGGGAGGGGGGGGCATTAGGCTACCGAGGTCGTAGCATGGGGTGGTGGTTGCTGAGCGCTCAAGAGAGTGAGCTGAAGCATTTGTGGCCTGGGCACGGATCTGGCAAGCAGGGGTGCAAAGAGCAGCAGCTGCCTCAGCCAAGTTGTGGCATTTCCTAGGAACTCCACAGCTTTGTCCAAGCCACTTCCCACCTCTTCCCGCCTCTCTTTTTGCTTTTATCTGAGCCTGGAAACTAACTGAGAGGGACTGTCGCTTAGAGCGCAGTGACCTGCACAGAGACACCGACTGGGACCTTTCTCTGGGGACTCTGCAGTGTTTCTTTTTTCCCCAACCTACGCTCGCTCTCCGGCCCCCATCACAGCAGGGCTCAAACGAGGAGGAAGCTTTTTCCTTTGTTCCATTTCAGCCCTGCTCTCTGTGGTTAAAGCTGCTCAGGCAGAGGCTCACCCACGGCACAGAGGAGAGGTAATTTAGGAGAGGGAAACTGGTCCCACAGCAGAGGCCTGCCCTCCACGGCACTGAAAAGATACCTCTCTAACAGAGGAAGATGGAGTACATTTTTCTGGAGTGAAGATGAAAAATGTTTCTGTTTCTCTTGGTTTCCTATCAAGCTGGAATTAATACCTGGAAAAATATCAACATTTTAAGATCATAAAACACTGGGACTGGCTTCAGAGCTCTTGGGTTTAAAAAGAGGCACTGGAAAAGATACGATCCTTAATGTTGTTTTGTAGGGGTCATCAGTACTTCAAACTTTCCATAAACAATAGCCTGGTTTACCCTGTTCTTATGAGAAAGAGGAGAGAGAAATAAAAAGAACTACAGAAATAAAGATAAGAGAAAGAAAAAGAAAGAGAGGGGAAAAAAAAAAAAAAAAGGAAAAGAGAGAGGAAAAAAAAAAAGAAATGAAAAATGTAACCCGTGATTTGATACCTGATTCTGAATCGAGCACGCACAGAAACTTGTGGGAGATACTGGCCAAATGAATAACAGGCAAGCATTAAATATATGGGAGAGTTCCCACCAGTCTCTACAAAGAAATGATTGACTGAACTGTGGCTGCTTCAAAAGCAAAGCACATACACGAATGTGAGAAACTAATGCTAATTTTCCAACCCAAACCCTCCCTACCCAGGATCCCGGGTGCTTGATTTGAACCCAGTCCAGGCATGAAACTTCCACAAACATCTGTGAGGGTGATGAGTGGGGAGAGAAGGAGGAATGCAGCGTGGAGAGTTGCAGGGGAGCTGAGAGCAGCTCTGAGCCCCTCTGGGAGAGGAAGGGGGTAAACTGGCAGCTTGCCTGGCCCCAGCCTGCAAGAGCCAAATGGCACAGACAGCTCTTGCTGCTTCTCCTGTGACTACGGAGGAAAACTGCCCGTAGTCAACATGGCGTGGATCCCCCCGCCGTGGAAGTGGTCTTTGCACTGGGTACTTTACAAAACCTCTCCCCAAAATGCATCCCTGTGTGCCTGTTCAAAGGTGATACTGGGAAAAGACCAGGGAGAGGATAATCAGGATCTGCTTCCCACCATTTCATCGTTTCGGAACAGCAGCGGTCGGGAACTCCTGGGTTCCCAGGGGGTTCACTGCTCTGAGCCCCCACCAAGACAATCCCCCCAAATCCCAGGCAGTTCTGCTACATGGGAGGATTCTGTGGGCTTGAAACACCCCCTGGCTCGCACGACCTGAGCTGGCAGCGCTGCTTTTTACATCACACAAGGGTGTCGGGAGGCAGTTTTAGGAAACTCTTCACTAGCTTCGGGCCCTTGTTAGCCAGCGTCTCTCGGTGAGCTCAGTCTGTGTGGAGGACACTTGGCAATGCCAGGAAACTCTGCCTCCCGCAGCAAGCCCGCTGATTATCCAGCTACCTCTGTATCTGTTAGTCACCAAACAGCTATTCAAACTGTCTCGTTTCGTGATAAAACATCCCCGCAGCAAAACCATTCCCATCTGTGTCTCATTGCTAAACACAGAGCCTGGAACTCACTGGTGCTCATTAAACCTACCATTCCCAAGGGACTCCTGCCACCTTGGCCACCCAATAAATGATAAATTGGAGGACTGACCTATTTTCTTCCCAGATGAAGAGGAAGTCTTCCATTGATAAGATCATCACTCTGATAGGGTTCTAATAACCCGGGCTCCTGTTGCAGAGGCAGCACTGAAAACTGTGGACTTTTTTAAGGGTTTACCTTAAAGGCCCGTGTGAAACGCACTGCAGAGCGATAAAGTTTGGAGCAAGATCCAGAGTTTTCTGTCCGGTCTCAGTACTACATGCTAGATTTGACTTTCTAACTCCCAGGAATAACATGATACAAAATGGTGTTTCCTTCTGAAGCCACTAAGGAGGTGGGATTTCCTCCAAATGAGAAGGATAAACACATTATCAAAACTGGTGACAAGTAAAAAACCACTAGTGACACATGGCCACTGAACTCCAGCTCTATCACAAACAAGCAGCCTGTCTAAATTCAGAAGGAAAAAAGAAGCAGAAAAATGACCTAACTTTCCTTCATGCCTTGATATGCTTTGGTCTATTCAGATGTTGAAGCAATAGGTTGGATATGTATTTATTTAGATGATCCCATTCTGGGGTTCAAGCAACCCCAGAGCAGTGCACAGCGAAGAGAAGAGGAAGCTGCCTCAGATACCATGAAGTACTGCTGCTTCCACAGGTCTTCCACTGAATTTGAAATAAGTAAGAGCTTATTTAGAGTCTCAGAGTGACTACAGCTGGCATATACCTACGTACGCAGCGCTTTGCATCCGAGGGCCCCACAGTACAAAGAGTGGTTCTGCCAAGTCAACCTCCAGTTGAAATCTGACTCATCAGCTTACTCATAACTTCTCGTCTGTGCCTGGCTCTTCAGACCTACCACAGCCCTGATAATACCCACTGCTCTGCTAGCCTCTGGTCCTTGAGATCTGTTACTACGTTATGCAGGACTGAACCAGCCTGGGAACCTACTGAAAAGAAAAAGTTCAGAGCAAACTCCTCCAAAAAGTGAAACAAGACGATAAAGGGTTCTACCTTGCCAAATTTAAGCGTGGGAATGAGCTTAATAGCCTCAACCTTTGGCTCGTGCCAGAGTTTGGAGCGTGACTCTTTCAGTGACGAGTGGGCATTTGTACGTCAGCAAACAGGCCTGATTACTTTTGCAGGAGCTAGTTTTGGCTTATTTACGCTGTGGGACGGGTGTCATTTCCAGGAAGATCTGGTTATTCTTCCCGTTGTCTTTCTGGAAAGAGGTAGCTAGTCTTGGAGAACTGTTGAGTGACACGTCAAAGACACTGCCTCACACAGGACTGTAATCGCTCATCTGGAGGTTGAGTAACAAAGCCTGCTGGGTATGAGGAAAAGAGAGAAAAGTTCAAATGAAAAATGAAACACATTCTTTTGGCAGTGAGAACTGCAATGACTTATCAAGGGCAATGGTAAACATCCCTCTGAAGAGGAAGAAAGAGCCCGCAGCATCTTTCAGCCTGCCTCAATCAGTGGTCTGGGGAGGATCTCTCTGGGTGTGATTTGTCTTCGAGCAAAGAAGACAGGACATGGTTGGGGACAGGATATTTCATGATGTGACCATGAGGAGAACACAACTGGATGGCTGTTCTCACATTACGTGACTCGGGAAAATCACCCCGTGCGGGGCAGTGCTAATGGCTCGAGGAAACGGGAATTACTGTCCTACCAGTACTGAGTGAGAAATAATTCCCATCCCTGCAGCCCCAGTTTGCTGGGTTTGCCTTGGCTTCTGAGGCAGTTGTCCAACCGTCCACCTTAAAGCCATAACCTTGTCATTCTGTCTAGGGGAAGTTTTGTTCTGGCTCGAGCTATGACTGGGACGCTCTCCTTTGTGAGCTGGCTACTACCTGCTTCAGAAAGAGCCCCGGCAGGTCAGGAGCCAGCTCTGTGCTTTGTTTTTACAGTAACAAGCCATCTGCTTTGCCATAGTCCTGTGAGCTGATGAGCAGATCACCAGGCTTTTGGCTTTGGAGCCGTTAGTTCCAGGAAAAAGAGCTAATGTTTAGGTTAACTTTTCCATGGCTATTAATGGAAAACCACACTGCAATAGCATGTGCAGAGAGGTTACAATTTTGTTCTCAAGCTCTGCAGCCTATCAACAGAAATGCGCTGGTTTAGACTTAACGAGGGGTTAAACAATAGCTCTTTATCGGCGCCGGTGTGGTTTTGAGTCTGCAGAAAGAAGAATCATCAAGCAAGTAGCTACACAGCGACGTACTGGGGGGAACGGTGTAGAACCTGGGAGTCTGCACGGCTGGTTTTATTCTCAGGTCTGAAAAAGGAACGTGGTCCAGTGTTCGAAGCAGGGGAATTTGAAATCCTATCTCCTGGTTTCTGGTCTTTGTTTCAGGAGAAGGTTTCTCTTCGTGACACTGTGAAACAGCGTGGTGGGGAATCAGACAATTGCCTTCAACCTGAATTTCCTCATCTCTGAACTGGACTCCTCATTCAAAATCAGGAAGGACCCAGGGGACTTCCCAGGATGCTGGATTTTGCTCATGTGCTTGGTGATGCTGACAGTTCATTAGCAATACCTGGCCTTCCCCATATCACCACTCGCCCTGGCTACTCCATAATGAAACAGATTTCGTGACTTTCAGTGAACTCTCTGGAGGTTTTTGTGGCAGACTTTGCTCCTTAGTATCCAGTTATGAACAAATCATTACAGCTTTGGGGATGTTTTCATTAGATTTGTGCACTCCAAGCAAAGGCCCAGGCGAACTGCTACATTCCTTCTGTATTTTTTGATACAGCTCTAATAATGCAGCCTGAAGTTAAGAATGCTGTTCCTGTGGGCCAGCAACATTAATGAGCTTTGCAGTTGCTCGTGAACCCGCTGATGGCTGATTTTATTGCAAGTGTGAAACGGTTGATGACCAATCACTGGTGCTAATGCTGAAATAAATTGCCTTGTGGCCCCACAGTCTGTAAGTCACTGGTGGTGGGGTCACAGGGTGGGAAAGAGGCCACAGTTTACCAGGTACAGGTGCCTGCTGGTTGTACGGACAAACGGGAAGGGGCTCTTCGTTACTGGTAGAGTCCTGCACTCTTCTTTTCGTACTTCATGCAGGATATTTGCACAGGGTCCTGCAGGTACCACACGCTTTCACATCCAGGATGGGGGCCTGACCAGAGAAAGCCAAGGACTGAATTAAGCTGTAGTTTGAGTCACCCCTTTCTGGGCCTTGGACTAGCAGTAAAGCACCACCCATCAGTGCTTTCTTTCCTGGGTGGCTTTGTGCCCCTAGCAAGCCCCTGAGGGCCCCCTGACCACTGATGTAAGACCCAGGGTTCCCCTCACAAGATCTCAGTGCAGATGGACCCAGACACAGTCCAAGTTTTTCAGCTGGGGCTGCTGCTTAGTTTTAGGAATTTATTGCAGTCCCACAGGAAACAAGGACCTCGCCTTCCCATAAGGGTAAGGGAGAGTAAGTCCAGCCCACTGCCGGAAGCTGCACGAGGGAAGCACAACACGAATGCAACAGCAACATTCACTCTGCAAGAGACATGCATGGGACAGATGGGTGTTACAGCCATCATCACAAAGCGATTCTCTCCGCATCAAAATCCTACTCTTTCTGCTATGGGAGTTTTGCTTCTTGTGCTTTCACTGATTCCTAAAACCTAGATGCCTACTGAACAAATCTGCAGTGTTTCCTGGGAGGATTTACATACCTAGAAACAATTCTGGTCTCCCGGGTTTTGCAGTGCTACCCCCACAGCTCAGCATTGCTCCCACTGCACGGCTCCTCCGAGGGCTTTACTCCGGCAGTTATTTCATTTACCCCACAGCTGCAGAACTACTCACTCCATGCAGAGGAAAGTTTGAACTATGCTGTTCCATTGGCTTGTTTTGCCTTCTGCTCTTTAAAACAAACCGGGAACCCCTTTTGTTTCTCAGCTCATTATACCGAGGACTGCCCTTTCCATGAGCCCTACTGGGGAATATGCCCTGAGCAGAGCCTGCCCCGTCTCCCACCGCTACGGAAATCTCAGGTCAGTGCTTAAGGAGGGTAATTTCTTGCCTCAATTCAAACCATACTTTGCAGTAAAGCTCAGCGCTTGTGATGGTTTCAGCGCTGTACTAAAATCTGAACAGACCCTGCTTCATACAGTTTCTCAGAGAGGCAAAACGTAGTTGTGTGCTTGGGGCTAGGGAGAATGGGAGGGGAAGAGGAACCGGACTGGACACACAAGCACCTGCCTTTATATCAGGAGGAGAGACGGTACTGAGCTAGATGGAGAAACCCAGGTCACCATCTAAGTGCCTGCACCTCGACACCTGTCCTCTGGCAAACAAAAATAATTCCCTGTCCTAGTAGTTCAGAGGAGCACAGCCCTGACCCAGCAAGACTTTTGCTCTCTCCCCCTCCTACGGCCCCGTCTCCAGAGGCAGTGCCCACTCCAGGCTCTGACACACGTGCACACACACAGAGGTATTCACTTTTGGCTGGAACTCTGCACTGCTCCCTCTTTGGAAGCTGCATGGGCTGAGGGAGAACAAAACAGCAAGAAAAGTCGTTCCTCGTGGCTAAAGGAAGATTTGAACGCTGTTAACAAAATATTCCAGCCGGTGGTGTAGATCCTGCGGTGGGTAGTCAGATAAATCAGGGCTGCCACGTGGGCTCGCTGCTGCTCACTCGATCTGTCTACACTTGCTCTGCCCCTTGCCTCAGGTAAGGCTGCAGTTCTCCTTTCATTTCCCACCTGTTCAGCACCGGGCACAAGGGGTTTGATTTCAGCTGACTCCTGGAGCAGATGAATACGCCACTCTCAGGAACAAGGAGCAAAGCTGGTGGCGCTGGGGACAGGGCAGCACTGTCCCTCTCTTTTTAGTTCAGATTTCATTTCCTTCCATTTCAGCGCTGTGTGTGGAGTGAGAAATGACTCCTTATTTCCCAGATAGGTCTTTGCAAGTACACAGTCTTCTCCACAAGACAGGGGAAGCCACAGAAAGGAGAGTTTGGATTTGTCAGAAATACAAAGGCATTCGCGTTCCTTTAGTGGCAGAGCAGCCAGTGAGAATCTCCTCTGCGAAACACCCAGTTGTGTGCAGCAGATTAAAGGTTTTTCAAAGCATAAGAACAAAAAAGGGGGAAATTTTTCTGTAACGTGATAGTAATTCAGGATGGCTTTTTCCTTCTCTGCATGTCTTACGTACAATGGTGGTAGCCCACTCAGGTGGGAACGCACCACGAGCTGGGAATCACAGCCTGCTGCACCATCTCAGCTCCTTGACACTGGTGCTAAAGATGGCACGTGAACAGGCTTGGTACAGTTACCTCCCAGTTCCCACTGAGTTTCCTCTTGTAACACCTCAGCTTGCAAAAGAAGAATGAACTCTGGCGCGCCGTGAGTGTGAGAAACACTGCCAGACTTATGTAAAGTAGCCGAGCACCATACAGGTCTAAAACGTACAGACCCAAACCTCCAAACCCTGAATCTTGGCCATTAGCATCACCTTGTGCCCCCGTGAACCCCCAGGCCACTGTGCAAACCTACAGCCACAGCTGCCAACAGAGCTGTCCCTGCGCTCAGCTGTGACTGTGCCCGTCCTTTACATTTATTACCGAGTTCCAGCCATTTCCACCAATACTTTGGGAAAGAAAATGGATTAGCCTCACTTAGAGGATGGGAAAAGCCTCTGAGAAATGGAAGGTGATTCAGTGGCTTGGTGAAGGTCACTCTGGGTGGCAGTGGCAGGGACTGGAGCGACTCAAGGCTTTACCTCCCGGTCTTGCACCCAGAGCTCACATCTCCCTGCTGCCATACGACAATAGCCCACAAACCTCCAGCTCAGCAGGACGTCTTAAATCTAGAATTATCGTAGCAGGGTGCAAATTAAAAGAGCTCTCCATTGCTAAGCTTAAGACTTTCAGACCACTGTTGGCCGGGGTCAGAGAGCACTACACATGGCCATGTGGAGGCAGGCCCCCGGTCAGCGGTGTTGGAGCATGTGCAAATGTGGGACTAAACTTACAGGAGCAAGTCCTTGATTTGCAGAATTGGACCCGTCACAAATAGTGGTCGTTAGGGATGAATGGCTGAGATAATTCAGAGTGGTCACCCGAACTCCTTAGGCTGCACAAAACATGCCCAGTGAAGCCTGAAATCAAGTTAATTTGAGGTTTTGGCATTTCACTGTCGTATAAAAACATCGGTGTGACCGAAAGGCAGAGGGAATTTTGTAAGCTTTTGTTGAAAACCTTGTTTTTCTGTAGTGAACAGTCAAGCAGTTTGGCTGTAAATGTGTCTTATTTCATACTCTGGCTGTTCTGTTTATATTAAGATTATAGTCTTTTATGATGTCAGCACATGCACACACACATTCCTCCTTCCCTAGTTAAAAGAGCAACTGTGATTACTTTAATGGGGACATTTGCATGTGTTTCATAGCCTCATCCTCTCATCATAACTAACCACAATCTGTACCCGAATCGCATCACTGAGATCTAACAAGATACCAGTTTATGTGATTTCACCAGTAAACTTGCAAAACTGGTTCTGGAAAAAGCTCCTCTCGCTGCACCTTTGTTCACTGAGGTAGGAGACATCTTTATACATAATTACACATGGGTTTGTTCTATTTTTTCTCCGTATTTATAGCCATCTATATCTATATTTATCTACACACTCACAAAATGAAAATGCAATTAGCACAGCACAGTAACAATTAAACCCTTAATTTGCTCCCAGATTGAGATGCTCCTGGCCAAGTCTGAGCCTGAAACACTTTTTAATTATCTCTTCCTAAATTCCTGCCAGAACGATGTTTACCAAGGAAATGCAAGCGACACTTTGAAGAGACACCAATCATTTGGATCCTGTGCTTAGTAAGCAATTTGCACAAAGCATTCCCTTACTCCATTATAAAACCAATAAAGTTTTCTAAAAAAATATACATATTTTTACATCACCCCTATCTGATGATGTTTCAAATGTAAAAATAACCTCATTAATGCTGACAAGAATGCAAACCTAGTCTCTCGAAAATGTGAGAAGACCACAGGAATCCCATGTGACTCTGACTTCCTTGCCTTATTGGAACCATCTGTGTCTGTCGGTAACTTCAGACCATTTCCAGGTTTGACTCAAAAAAAAAGAGAATTTCACAACCTTTTTGTGCATCTCAGTCTCTCTGGGTGTACTTCAAACCGGGTCCTGGACACCCCTCTCATTTCCTTTTGCTTTGAGGTAGAAGAGCCATTTTTAATAACCTGCAAAGCAGACCAAGGTTTGCTTTGCGGTTTGTTCTTGCACACGCAGACAGGCACGTGGCCAGTTGTCGCTGAGATGACAACATGCTGATCAGGACCTCTTCCTGCTATCGAAAGCCAAAGAGCTTGTAGTGATCAAAACCAGGTAAGACTCTGGCCCAGGCTGCTGCCACGCTATGGACCAGCATCTCTGGCGGTCCTCCTTGAAGAGGTCTCAGCTTTCTGTTGTCCAGAAACATCTCACCCTGTACTAGCCAGCTATTCCTAGAGCTACCTTTCGCTGTGAAGAAACAGCCCTAGTACAACACACCTCAACCTTGATTAAAGGGTTCAGGGCATGAACGGACAAGAGGCAAAGAGAAGGGATTGTCTGAGGTCACACGAAGGAGGAGGGCTGGAATCTAAGCTTCAGTCTTCACGTTATCCACTGCAACGTACATAAATTGCAAATTTATTAGTCACTACCCTTGAACCAATGTCTTGCTACAGACCAATGTCAGCTCCAGGGCAGGGGACGTCTTCCTTGACAGTTTGTAGGGCACCAAGGAAGCTGTGTGGGCTACAGCAGATAAACAGCAACAATTAGTCAACACAGTGTTTGAAGCTGAACCCTTGTCTCATTTTAAGCAAGGGATCTTTTTGAACAGCTCAGTTAATGTGCTGGCAGTGGATAAAGTGACTGATTATAGCGAGGGATTGCTTATATATGAAAATGATGTAACCCTGGGATTAAGTCCAATTCCTTTTCAGGCTCCAAAGCAAACAGAGATGCCTTTCAGTTATTTTTCTTCTGGCTTCACTTTTTCTTCTTGACCAGAATTAAGGTGCCCAACTGACAACACCAAGAGTCTGAAATCTGCTTCCTTCTTTTCTTCAGGAAAGAGAAGGAAGGAGGTACAAGCTGCTTTCAAAACAGCTCATCCTTGCAGCTTTTAGGAATATCATACAGATCCTGTCTGAAAATTTCAGGCTCCTCATTACTAACCATAATTTTTGCCTGCAAGGGTCTGGATATTTACCTAGCCTGAGAATGCACCACGTAGTGGGCTTTTAATCTGGTGGCTCCATTTGAAGCTGCTGGTTACTCTCGGATGCTTTTGCTAATCACCAGATCTCTCCTTCCCAGGGCACGTCCATGCTGTGGAGACCGCTACGGCCAGCTGATAAGTAGCTGGGAGCCTGACTGACTGCTACACAGCTCTGGAGTATTTATTCAGCCTGTGTGGCTGCACAGTGAGATTGAATCTGAGCAGGCTAGTCTGAAACTTCCGTGGGTGACTGCAGGTGGACCAAGCAGAGCACCCAGGCCAGCCCCCCTTGCCTAGCACTGCTGCAGAGGACCCGGGACAGGAGCGATGGGTGGCCTGGGCGCTGGCAGATAGCACACACCGCAGCACCCTGGGGAAGGGGGATTGTGATTCTGGTGACAAGTCTCCTAGGTAATGGCAGGGACTGGATCCAAGCTCATCACAACCAGCCCTGACATTCCGGGTGAGGGGCTCTGGTCACACTGTTGTTTGCACAAGTAGAGGTTTCCCATCATCCCAGTGTAACTTTTTTGATCCTCTTCTTTTGCAACACTGTCCTACAGACGCAGGTTTTGTTTTAGAAAGGTTTTCTGTGGCATTACTCTTTTTCCTTGCTATTTTTTCTTGCAAGGAAAGCAAACATCACTCTGACTGAGGACTATCTGCACTGAAGGCACTGACAGCTGCAGTCAACACTGGCAGATGTTTCCACGCTGACGTCCCCATCAGTTCAGCTCTGACCTTCCCACTGGATTTCCAATCACACCAACAGAGGGATGTGCTTTATGAGATAATATTCCATGTTTGCTGACCTGAGAGAAGCCTCTAGCCTTAAGGTGGCCTGAATCATGCAGACTTTGTATCCTGAAGTTGGGAAACGGGTTTACATTTCTCTGAGAACACGGGTGCAGAGCAGAACAGAGGGAGGTTGGCAGGGATCAGACAGGGTTTAGAGGCTCCATATTTTGTGGGGTGTAAATTTTGCAACTATTTTTGCAACTTTTTCTTTTGGACACATTTGTTTCCCGAGGGACACTTGTAGATCGAGGTGTTGCAGTTAACAGTGATTTTGCCTCATTCCTTCTCAGAGCCTTGCACAGAAGGCCCTAAATTTTGTAAAGCCAGCCTTGCTAACGCCCAGCTCTGGTAACATCACTTTCTCTGTCTACAAAGGAGAAAGTGAGGTATGACAGATGAAAACCAGCATCCAAATCACTGGGGATGTCTATAGCAGGATGGGAGATGACTCAGAAATCTCAAAGCTGAAGCCAGTGCTTGAAGGCCAGATTCTTCTCCCTGTTTTAAATGTGTAGTGAACCAACCCCTACATTTTTCTTGAAGGAGAGAGGGGAAAACCCTGCCTAATTCTGCCATTTCAGCTGTGTAAACGAATGAATGCCATTTCAGTGTTTTACAGTCAGTTCTCACGTTGGTTTTGCCTGTACTGTTGGGAGTGACATCATCTGGCAGTTATGTCACTACTGTAAAGGAATAAACATAAACTGCTCACTCCAGTCTGAAAGTGATTAAAAACATCAAGAGGGTCACACATGGTTATTTAAAGAAGACAAACAATCCCTCTCATAGTTTTGTTTACATGAAGGAAAATAAATGTTCTAAGAGCAGTCTACCCTCACAGGCAGTCCAAGAAGTGCTTCACATCTACAGAGGAAAGTGCCCCAACATTTGCAAGTCTTCCAGGAGTCAGCTGGAGAGAAACAGGTATTTTAGCTGCTATAAGCCTGGGTGCATTTTCAGCCAGCTTCAACTTCACACTAAATTACACTTGCACCCAAGTCAGAGATCCTTTATAGCCCAGCAGAGTCATAAAGGGCTTGATTTACACCAAGGCTGGATCATATAACACCTCTATGGGCTAATTCTGCTATCACACTGACAGGACCCAGAACTGCATGTCTGAGGGATCCACCACCAAAGAGGGACAGCCTGCTGTCAGTTGCACTATTATAATTTGCTGTTACCTGCATCGGCTTCAGTTAAACTGCTCTGGATTTTCCCCAGCATAAATGGAAGTGGCACCTTTCATGTAAATAAATCTTAGCTTGTTAAGTCAAAAAAATTATTCCCGGAACAAGCGTTCTTCAAACCCTGATTTCTGTGGGGAAATTGCCAGGCATCAGCAATTGATATATTATGACCTTTTCTGCCAGTATTCCAGCAAATCTTCTCCCCAAAGGAGTAAAATACTAAACCTTTTTGTTCCCCAAAAGTTCATTGGTCCTGCATTCAGTGGCACACCTCACAGGGAGCCAGATGTTAGAGAACTGTGATTCTCCACCAAAAAATTACATCGTTGCTTCATGTGTAATTGGGTTTCTTGGACCTTTCACAATACCACATAGTTTCTTAGGCTTTGGGCCAAATATATTTCTGCAGCACCTCCAATTTCCTTCGTTGATTTTTGTCAGAGGTGTGTAAACTGACTGCATAAAACATTCGTGTAACCGAAGGCTTTCACCACGAGGTGAATATGGACAGGGGCTCAGAGCAATGTTGAATCTCCACCCTTGGGTTGAGAACAGCTCTGGGCAACTGGGTGTAACCACCTAAATTGTGAGGAGTTAGGGGCCGTGTTACGGCTACCACAGGGACTTCAATGCACCCATGTTGTGTACCTTGAACACAGACTAACAGACTAACAAAGCTGGGGTGCAGTTCTCACTATCTCTCCCCAGCTCTGTGTCCCTGATGGGTGCTCAGAGCTGAGTTGGCTCCTTCAACGCTCAGCTAGGTACCCCTGGAGACACTTGGGAATGAATGTCCTGAAATGATTTAGGAAGCACCCAGGCATTTAATTCCACCAAGAAGGAGGGGATTAGTACCTTGGAGATGAGGTGGAGCTCTACAGGAACCCGCTGTCATAGACAGTATCACTCCTATAGAATGACCTTAGTCCTTGCTCTTCAATAGCTTCTGTTTCCACACTCCAGTAGTGTGCAGAAATTTGTCTGAACCCAGTTTTTACTAGAAATACGTGGGAATGCTCCCTCCCTCTCACACAACAGTCCAAACTTCATTCTGCAAACATTGCTTTGTAAAAGTGCCCGTAAAGTTTAAATTAATTAACATATACATATATTTATGTATGTTCAGAGTTTTATTCCAGAATGTTAAGATTTTAATGAATGAAAATATGCAGAAATATTCCTTACTACTCATTGGAATTACTTTTGTAATTAATTGAAAGCAGCTATGTCATCTATGCCCAAGACTGTACTGGGCTCTTCTGTCACTGCAGCTGGACAGTTTTCATACTTGAAAGGGTATCGGTCAAGCTGCCTGAGCTGCCGTTGCAAACGAAGCTGATGGACGTGACTAAGTTTTTGTTTCTAAGCTGCCTTCAGCCCCATATGGAAAGGCAGCCAGAAGCTTTAGAGGCATTTTATTTTGCCCTAACTGAAAAACAAACCGTTTTGAGGCACCGTACCTTGTCTCCCGGCTGTGGGCGCATCACAGATACACGGTCGTAACCTTTCCGCAGCAAGACCCAGAGAGCATCCAATTTCCCCTGCAATGAGAAGGAACACGGTGTTATCTTCTGTGCTGTGCAAAGTGCACCACAGGGACAATGCAGCTTAGACCCACACGGGGTTTTTTTAATCATTTCCCGTGCCTCTACAAGATGCTGGAGGGCTGTGTTTTGTCTCACAGAAACTCACTCCCAACGTGCCGCAAGTGCAAAGGAAGCGGCTTTCGGATGAGCAATAAGCAGGTATGGGACACTCAACAGCATCCCTGTGTCCAGCCTTTAGGGATTCCTCTGAAAATCTTCCAGGTGACCTCCTAGGCTGAGAGTGAGTCTAGTACCCGCTCAGCTCCTGATGTGGTTGCTCTCACCATGCTAAATCGGTGCAGAAAGCGATCAGATGGATTTATACGATGCGGTCCCCGACTATTCTGCCTCCTCCTCCAGCTGGCTGAGGGCTTGCCTCTAGCTCTAGGTGACCACTGTGACATATTAGAAATAGCTCTGATTTATATCTCAAAACAATCTGCTGGGGAGAACTGGCTGAAAAACTGTCTCTCCACACAGCCAAGAGAGCTGAGTCACAGCGAGGTGCTGTGTATGACCCACTTCATCTTTCATGTCAGCTACGTCCTGGCAGGAGAGCATCAGGTTACTGGGTCTCCCACAAGCTCCACAGTCCCACCCCATATGTCAGTTAATATTTGCCTCTTTTCCAGGCAATAACACACATCTTTCAAAGTCCTCCATTCCTCTGAGCTCAGTGTCAGCTGCCCTACAGATGCCAGCCTCAACACATTGCACTGCTTTGGACAAGACATTCACCTCACTGTGTGGTCTCATACCCAACAGCCCGGAGCCACACGTGTGCACGTGCACAGACCCAGACAAGTTCTGCTGAAAACACAACGTGTTGAAATCTCTTGTTGACAGAAAGTTTGGCCAAGATGTGGGGCCAGCCCCTCCCTGCCATTCCTGCAATGCAGACAAAAAATCCACCCGTGACTGAAATTCAGCAGACACAAAATGCCAAGCCTGTGGTTACTTCCCAAGTGAGCTGAACAATGCCAGGAGGACCAGCACAGGGCTGTGCAATGTAGAACTATCCACCATATCATCTGCTCTAAAACATACAACTGCTGCGGAAGGATTCCCTGCTATATCCCCATTCTAATAGGCCAGGGTTTCCATTTCAAAAGGGATTCAGCTTCCAGGAGATCTCTAGAAGGGTTTACATGAGTGCAGCAGGTTGGCTGCCTCAGATGGCTGCAAACATTTCAAGCTGAAGATTAGTTTATCAAACTCATTTCACATTAACTTCCTCAGTGCATGATACCCAGAGATCTGTAACAGTTTTCTGAGAGGATTAACAACAGACAGTATTTATGAAGGTCTCCCTTAGTATTGTTTCAAATGCTACAAATGTTGTGATATCAGAGCAGGTACAAGGAGTGGAACCCCTCCCAGTCACAGTCAGTAAACGTTATCGTGTCTGCAGAAGGGAGACGAGCTAGTCTGAGGTGTACAAAGTTGTCCCTTGGTACAAAACTATTTCCTGAGGTCAAGAGGATCCAACCCGAAGACCTCGCTGCCTCTGACCAGACTCAGAAAGTCATGTATGATCACTACCCATTTCCTGGAAATAAAGACTATAAAAATTATACGACAGCAGAATTGCCTCGTGTAGCTCTCATGGGACGAGAGTAAGCGAATGGAAATGCAAGCTGCATATTGCAGTGGTGGTGGGAAAAGAGCAAGCAGCTCCCTTAACAGTAAGGGAACTTGTTTTCCCGAGAGCTGCATCTCCTGGCTGAGAGTGAACTTCAGTGTCGGGGATGGTGGGACCTTCCTGAGAGCCAGGGTAGTTACGCGGTCCGTCTGTGAGCTCCGTTCTCCGCTCTCTAACTGAAGACTCGAGGTACTCACTGTATACACTTCTTCTGATGGGGACACACAGGTTTACTCTTCCCTTTTCACAGAAACATTAGGGCATAATCCTCTTTGAGACCTATATTCCTCAACCAGCGTGTTGAGCCAATGGTTCAAAGCTGATCTGGGAGCTGGGAGGGATACTTGGGTGGAGACAGACAGACGCACACAGTGACTGCATAGATCTTGTTTCCATAGGATACTTCCTAAGGTGAGAGCCAGGAAAGTCTGTTATTCTCAAAGGAAGAAGCAAGAAACTCCTCTGTCAGACTCCTCTGCATTTGGACAGCACAACCTCTTAGACGCGAGGGAAGCCATCCCTGTCTACCCCAATCCATCTTTCCCCCTATATCAGAGCTGGTTGAAGCTCTTGATCTCCTGTCCCCTCTGACAAGTGCAGAAGTAAGTACCTTTTTCTTCCATTTCTCCTTTAGGAAACCAGAAACAACTTTCCATGGAACAAAATAGGCCTTTCTACTCTGCAGTCCTCATTTCCAAGAGCCTACCGAGATTTCTTGGGAAAAGGCAATAGCTCAGTCCTTGGGAGTCTGAATGGAGTTTCAGGGTCTGCCTGAAACATCTGAGTGGAAGACAGAGAGATCATGGAAAGGATGATGTTGGTTGAAATGAAAATGGCAATGCTTTCAACTTGGAAATATAAACACTTCTGTGCTCTCCAGTCTATGGGCTGTGTCTCTGGGAACCCCTCTGCAATTGGAGCACAAGGTTACTTGGAGAAAAAAAAAAGGTCTGGAAGAAAATAAAGCTTTGAGTCCTGCTAGATATGAAATCCAGAAAGAGGAAACAACCAGGGCAGATGACAAATGGAGGAGAACACAGTTTAACATGAATGTATTCTCTTCCTGAATGAAGGGTTAATTCAGCAGTGTATTGACCCTGGTCTAGGGAATGACCTGATACCTACAGTGCTCCGCAGACCTGGTGTCTGGTGGAGGCAGTTAGAGGGAGTTTTGTGAGCTGCCTCGAAATCCAAGCTGCCCCTGGGCCTCTTCTAGCCAGGAAACTGTGCCGTGTCCGCTTTGCAAAGAGAGACGGGTGGGTCAGAGACTAGAAATGTGCCAGGGACACATGGCTTAGCAAATTCTGAAGTAGCCTTCACTTAGGATTCCCCTGAGGTTTCTTTCTGAGAGCACCAGTTGTTGCTTCAACCACAGCCCTGAGGCAGGTTCTGCCTGTGAGTGTTTGTGAAGGAACACTGATTTGCACCTTGTCTTGTGGTCCTTTCTTCATCGGTTTTTAGAGACTAATATGTGTCCTTTTGAACTCAAAGAAGTAGAATCAGTGCTTTTTGGAGGAGGAAGAAAGGAGCTGCAGCTAAGGAGACAGGTAAAAAAAGCAGAGGTAGAACCAGAGGTAGGAGGAAAGCTGCTAACCAGACCAACGCACACAGTGCTGCGTGGCTGGAAGCCACGTCCTGAAGCAAATTAAAACTAAAGGCAAGGTCCTTTACAGTCCATCACTTGCACCTACATTTTGTGCTGCCCTCCCTCTGTCAGATGAACTGAAGATTTGGCAAGTTTCTTGGCAAGTTTCTCGGCAAGGTTTTAGACTTGGCATTCTCCTTGGATTATTTGTACTGACTGTTCAAACTGTTGAAATTGTATTTTACAAAGGGGATAATCCAGTTGGCATTGAGCTAAGAAGTAACAGCAGCAAATAAGAATAATAATAATAACCACAACGTGTTAAGTGTCAGTAGCCACATTTGGTAGGAAATAAATCTCTGGATCATTTCAAAAAGGAATCTATCTGCTCTCAGCTTTCTACCTACCTGATAGAAGTTACTCTGGGAAGAGTAATAAAGAGAGGGAAGAAAAACTCCATCAGATAAGCTGGCAAAAAGCAGAACACTCTAAGTAAAAGCTGGCACTCATGCTGCCTAGAGTAAAGGAGGCCTGCTGGCCAGCAAGATGGCTGGCCCTAAAATGTGTATTTCCTGGCTGCATGTCAGATTCAAGTTACCTTGGTTCGCTCTTCCTGAGATTTAATTCCTTGCCCTCCTCCTTTACCAATCATTTTTTGAAGTAGCTTGTAGCAGGCCCAGTTATCTCCCCTGCAGAGAGGTGTTTCAACCAGTCCAGCAGAGTGGGCAGAAATTTACCACCTGCTTTAACCAGCAGAGCCCGAGCACACTGGGAGCATGGGGATGGGGAAAAAG
This sequence comes from Ceryle rudis, assembly GCA_033439905.1. Classification (NCBI taxonomy): domain Eukaryota; kingdom Metazoa; phylum Chordata; class Aves; order Coraciiformes; family Cerylidae; genus Ceryle; species Ceryle rudis. Next base: position 25,049 of record JAAGNO010023530.1, on the reverse strand, counting down.
TCCAGCTGAGTATCAGGAGACATTTCCTATGGGTGAGGTCTGTTAGTCTGTGTAGTCGGCAAACCATTCCCCCCGAAAAGTGGTGGAAGCCTCTATGTTATTTTAAAAAGCAGACTGGAAAAAGCAGTGAAGGACAGATTCAAGCTAGCAGCGCTGCTGTGGCTGAGAGCACAGACCCAACGACCTAGCGGCCGTCCCTCCTCGCCTCACTCTGCCTGGTAGGGCTCTGTGACAGCCTCCCTGCAGAACACACCACCGGTTCATTTTCATACGCTCCCATCTTCAGGACGAGAGCTTCCACCAAGTGGTCTGATGAATTTTGCCTATTTTCCTAATTCCTTTCTGCACAGGGAGACCCCTGTTTCAGCAAATGATGCCCTCTGGATTTGATGAGCGCTCGTGATTGTGCGCAGGGAAAGTGCTGGATACAGTTACCCCACCTGCACACACTTCTTGGGTGCAGTTCAATAGAAGGTGTAGTGGCAATTAACAGGTAAATTCTTGTCCATAGACTCAGGCTGCTAAATGCCACCCAGATGTGGACACCCCGAAGTTATGGGAGTATTTGGATACAGTCTTTTGGACTGGAACTGTCCTTACACTGTAGAGAATTTGAATGGTAAATAAGAGAGATATTTCTAAAGGAATTAAGAACATATATCACTAATAGGATGCTCCTTATGTTTGTAGTCCTGCTTAGAGCTGAATTCTTGATGTTACAAAGCAAAAACGGCTCCTAGACAGAGTCAGAACTGAACCTACATCGAATCTTTTGTCCACGCCTCTCTCGGACTTTGGAGAATTTCCAGCTGGGACACAGATCTGCAACAAACTTGACTCCTCAGTTTAGAACTGACTTCCTACCATGGAGAAGAAACTCTGAAAATGAACCGAAAGTCTCCTGAAGCTGCAATCCAGCAGCGTGATCTGGTGAAGGAAGAGGGGAGAAACTCAGCAGTCTCTTCTGTGGGAAAGGACCCAGCTCTCTGCTAATGATTTCAGGTAGCTGTACCCGCGCAGATTTCAGCTGCCCGAGCACGTATTCAGGGCTCTTTGTGCTAAAAATCAGGGTTTCTGTCAGCTCCTCGGTGGTTAGAGTCCAGCTCTGTTTGCTGTGAACCCTTCTGACAGCAGCATGCAAAAAGCAACTGAGCGGCGCCTCTCAGCTCGATGAGATCATTGCCATGAGCACACGGTAGAAGTGAAAATCTCCCAGCTGGGACCAGCGAGTTTTACAAATGCTTTGCACTGATGCAGAATGACAACACGATGCGTTCAGGAACAAAGGAGCAGCTATATGGGGTGGCGCTTACTGCATTCCCCACGCTGCACTGAAAACAGTCGACTCTCTACTGCGTCCCACTGCTAACCCTCCTGAGCACATGCTGGAGTCATTATAACACAATTGCAGACGACTCCTTGGTAGGTTATGTTTATTAGATGATAATCTTTAAGGGGGAAAAGAGAGAAGGCATTGGACCAAATTTCCAAAGAGGCTCACATTTCCGTATCCTCCGGAAACCACTCTGGGTCCCCGGTGCACCCTTGCCATTCCAGCGCTGGATTTGAACCGGCTGCACGACCAGTGACCGAGGAAAGCCAGAACATGAGACTTGCCCGAATTCCTACGGGCATTGCTTGGAGCTGATCAGTACCGAGATAAAATGCGGGGAAACCTGAGTGTACTCAGTGTGGTGCATCTGTGTTGCAATAACTTGGCCAATTGAACGTGTCTGACTAGACTGACTGCTGCTGGGGAGGAAGAAAACAGAATAAAACCTCTGTTTTCCAGCAGTGAGGCACTTCCTCAGTCCCCAGTATAAAGTTTGAGGTGAGCTCAATGTTTACTACCAAATATTTACTACCAAAATGTTTACTACCTATATTACACACCCTATTTGCAGACTACTTGCAGATAAATTGCCTCTAGAAGGTTTCTAAGACCCCAACCAGCACTCTTCAAAACCAGACTGGCGTTGCATGTGACCTTTTATCAGCGTGAACTTGCCCTTCCACATCTGAGACACTCAAATACAGCCAAAAGTTTCTTGCAGAGCATTCTCTCCTTGCGAGGTGAGCTCTCTGCCCTGCAGCACGCCTGGCCCCGGGATCCACACCTGCTGGCAGACATCCCTCTGCTGCACTTCAGTGACCTGCTGAGGACAGCCCTCCATGATGACATTTAGCTGCACTTTTCTTTGTATTTTCTCCCCTTTTCCCGAGGAAAGATTCCTACATCCCAAGGGATATGCAGCATGGACTAAAGGGCCTGTCCTTGGAAGCGCAGCTGAGTCTGTAAGCACTAT
>JAAGNO010023530.1:0-14036 GCA_033439905.1 Ceryle rudis | reverse complement strand
TTCTTGCTAGATTCATCTAAAAACCACAAGCAGATTGAAGAAGAAGGTTCTATGTTACTTTACCATTTCTCTCCATCCGTGGCTTGTGCAGCACTTGATGTCAAGATGATCTTACTGGGGTTTTACATCTGCTCAGAATTTGGCCCACTGTCTTCAGCCACATTGCAAAGACTGTGGGCTGCCTTTACTCACAGCAGCTGTCGTCCAAGGGATCAGCACTGCAAGTTACCCCTCAGCTGCCAAGAGATGTTCTACGTCCTAAACCATCAAAATCATTACCGTGCCACTCCAGACAGGAGATTAAACGTATGTTTAGGTTCCATTAACTTGGAAGTTAAACATATGCTTCAGGGTTGTCCTTTTTGGGAATCACAGCCTACGTCTGTAGTGCTGTTCTGGCCAGGTGGACGTGTTGCCCGCCTCTGTCCTCCTCTCCTACCTGCCTACACTATACGTAAATCTACAGTCACCCTTAAATAAAGAAACAACACATCTTTACCTCTGCAGAAAGCAAAGTGAGCCGGGTGAAACACACAGGGCAGACATCAGCCAAAAAGCCCCTTGTTTAACTCAACCACTATTGACTTCAAGGCTATGGAGCTGAGTTTAAATGGTCCACACTCTGCCGTGCAGCAGAATCACGGCCTCTTGTGAGGAGGCTCAGCAAAATCTTATCCTAAACACTGAGGAAATCAGGTTGTCAGTGTTACTCACCTCGCTGTCTTCTGCAGGAGGTGGGGGTGGCTCTTTGATGATCTAGAAGGATCAAAGGGAAACAGAACGGTAAATTCATACTTTGTTCTTTAGAACAATTCAAATGTCCCATAAAAAAAACCCAAACAAGGAAATAACAGGATACGTTGCTACGAACATCTCTGAATGTGATGATACTGGGATACGACAGGGCTACTGGTGTCACAGTCACTGAAAGGAAGAGGGGAAACAGGAGGCATCCCAAGGCCCTGCCATATAGACATTTCCTAACTGAGCCTCTGAATTCCTCCTGCTCATTAGGTGATCCCTGCCTGAGCTGAGCTAACAGCAAATTCAAGGTCATATACCTTCGATTGTCCAGCCTCCTAATCCCAGCAGGCTCTAAGCAATAGACAGCAACCGCTGTTTCACCTGGACAGCCACGCTGAAGTCAGCAGCTCCTTCTACCTACCACTGCACACGTGTACAAATCCTGCCTCGAATAATTCCCTGTCTGAAGAAAGGCTGCAAAGCGAAACCAAGGTGAAGTAAATTCCCCCGGAGACACTGCAAAGCAGCAATAAACCCCCAGCCTGTGCCCCAGACCCGTAGTTCAGTCCAGAAGGGTGTGCCACTTCATGCTCTCTTGAAAAATGCTTTTTACATCTTCAGGCTAATATAGTTCACTCTCATAAGCTTTAAAAAAATATAAAATATATATTTATACACAATTGAGGCTCTCCCAGGGTTTCTAATAAAGCAAGTAGGGTGAGGCTTTAGACTGATCCAGGATATTCTCCATAGAAACAATTTAAGTTTATGTGGGCGTGAGGCTATTATTTCATGCAAAAAGTTTGCATCTAGGGCTTGGCAGGCAGTTGGGCTATTGTCACAGCCCTCTACTCCAAGAGCAACAGAGAGCCTTCCAAAGGGAAAGCAGTTGCCTACAGGCACGTCAGCTATCTCTCCGTACGGGAGACGCGCCCCGATGCACAGCCCGTCACAGGCAGCAGATTGAATCCAGCCACTCGTGTCAATGCGATCGCCCCAGGGGTGGATTTTCTCTAGTAGTTTTAAGTCCATCCGGATGAAGCAGCTCTTTCTTTACACACCAGGCCGTGAGTCAGATGCTGTGGGGGTGCTGAGCACCTGTGGAGATAGCACTGAGTGTCCTCAGCTCCCCTCAGGACTGGCCGTTAGGTGTAGAGCCTGCCTAGGCATGGGGGGACATCTCTAGCCTTAAAAATTACCCTAAAAAATAAAAATAAAAAATCACAGTCCCAAACAATAAGAGCTTGGCCGTTTAAATGCAGAAAGGGAAAATGACAATCACATTAAAGGCCCTGAAGATATAAATATTTACAACAATTCCTCTCACTCGTGTCTTTCCTCCTCTGATGAGCTCACTGTTTTTATTTTCCTCTGAAAGCCCCGAGTCATGCAATGTGGCCATTAATGAAGAGCATGTGCCTCTGGTGGGGAGGAGACCTGGGCTGGAGCAGTCCGTTGTTTGTATCTCAGCCCAGAGAGCTGGTGGCTGTAGAGCTGTGTCACTACCTGGTCCTGGGCAGCAAGGGGCTTTTTTAGGAGCCCTTGGGGAACTCCTGCTGAAGAATCTTTGGCTTTAGGAATCAACACTGACTCTGTTTCTATGCACAGAAGCACAAAGCACACGGTTCCCTGCGAAATGACAGTGGAGGAACGTGGTGGGTGACCACAACATCGCTCATTCCAGCGCAGCAGAACCCCAGGTCAGGCTGTGGCCATAAAACCTCTGAGCACTTTAGGGAGCAAGGAGGGGTGATGGCCAGAGGAGCTCAGCCTGGCTGGCAGAGCTGGTGAGCACCTGACAGAGCAGCCGTCTCTCGCTGTCTACCTTGTGATCCCCAGCTTGTGCTCGCAGCTCTGGGGGAGAGCAGCTCTTTCCCTGCTGGAAAGCAAATGATGATAAGTGGATGAAAAGTTGTCTGCATCAGAGCTCTGCTCCATGGAAAGGAAATCCCAGGTGGTCTGCTCAAAGTGCTGCTCCGCTGCCCGGCTGAAGATGGAGAGAGCGCAGCCTCTCGCTGTGCCTCTCGACACAATAAATACTGACACGGTACATGCAATGCACCAAAAGAAGACTTCTCTACCATGTTTCAGATATGTTTTGGTCAGTGTGAGGGGTGGCGCTTGCCAACAGCCCTCCTTTTGAAATGAACCCCTTAATCCAAACCTGTTGGATGCTGAGAAACTGCAGATATCTGATCCAAAAGATACCTGCTGGAAGCGGCCTCATTCCCTCCTCTAACGTTATGCTGGTGGAACTTCATGGGTTTCGGTGCAGCTTCTCTCATTTGCATTGGCATGAAACACCAGGATAATCCGTCCAGCATATCTGGTCCAGCTAAGCGGTCAAAGACAACTTCTCAGCCAATATCTCTAGAAACTCTTGAGATTACAGACTTGGAAATGAGGAGGTTCCTGTGTTTTTCATACATTCGCATTCCTTCTCCCAACACACACATACATGCAAACTAACTGATCTCTATAAACAGATGAAGTGGTTTTCCATCCTAGTCCAAGAGGAGGAAAAATGAGATTCCTTCCATTTTTGAGTGCTATGCACTTCTAATAGCAACTGAACACCCTGTAAGTTGGCAGCATAGATTGATTAGTTTGGACAAGTCCAGAGATGGGGAAAGTTTAATCTTCTCTGCCTTTGAGCCTGTACGAACTTTCAAGGTTCAAACCTTACAAAAATTGTATTTTCTGTCTTGCTGCCCGGGTCTGGAAAGGTTTTTTGGTCCACAAACATTACAAATCTTTTCCTTCGCCCTTTCAGATTCTTACAACTGTATACGCACGAGACCTTTACGCTGGGGTACTGAAGGCGGTGAAGCAAAAGGGGTTTTTGTGCCATCTCACACAAGTGAGCAAAGCAAGTGCCGAGTGGCATCAAGGTCCCAGAGCCGAAACCCAACTCCTTACGCCTGCTTATTTTACACAAGGAGAAGCTCAAGTACAACAAGAAAGGAAATGCCCTTACAGGGAACCCAGAATGGATACAGCCCACGCTGGTCACCGCATTTTGATCTGGGCTGCGCGTCTCACCTTCCCCCCGCCTCGCCAGATGACCCACATGGACCTGCCGTACGCCATCAGCTTGGAGCCTGCTTGGCCAAGCAAAATGCTTCGGCAAGTTTAGCTTGGCAAGGCTGAAGTGTTTGTCCACGTGTGCCGCAGTTGTTTTGATAACCCCAGGACACTTCTGTGATTGCTGCCACAACTCTATCCCCTGTCCCTGTGTTTGAAAATTGCTCAGCAACCATATTTGCTTGCTAGGTGAGGGATACCTGAGGGTTTCTACATCATTGCTGTGCAATAAAGACCTTATAGTGGGGTCTTTTGTCTTAGTACTAAGGGCCTGTGGGATGGAGGGGTGGCCATTAGCTTTTCTTGGCAGAAGAAGGAGCTTTGAGAGTAGCTGTCAACTCTTCCACGCACTTAGCTGCAAAAATTCAGGACGGTAAAGTAATTCTTTGCCTTTCTACCACCTTCCATCACAACACACGCGATTGACACGGGTCTGTGTCCACTGCCCCCCTCCTGATGCCACAGGCGTGGGAGAGGCAGCTGCTGCTGGTGAGTAACCCAGTGGAAAGGCAGAGGAATGCTGCTAGCCACCCCCTAGGAGCACTGGGAGGGCTGGTTTTCCACAGCCATTCGGGCATAAGAGACCACATGCTGAATCCAGATTTTGCATATTCCAGGAAAGTGTCTAGAATGTTTTCCATCTTGGGAGACCAGAAATCACCAGTCCAGCAAGCACATGCACAGCAACTGTCCCTGGAGTTTTATATGATAAATAGAGGCAGGATGTTTCTCGCCGGTGAAGCGTTATCTACTGTAAGGTGGAGCAGATCATCATTTAAAATGAAGGCTACTGGAGAAAGCAGTACAAAATAAGAAGGAAAGGATTTCACATCTAAGTAGGACTAAAATTTGGAAAGGGAGCATGGTTAACAAAGAGATGTTCTGTCCTTATTTCCCTTCACTCTTCTGGAAAATACAGAGTATGTATTTTTGCTATCTGAATAAGCAGGAGCTTTTTAATATCATTAACTAAGACCCATCTGACTCATCTTTTATTCTTTTTTTCTCCTTACATATTTATAGTTTTGACCTCCTCTAAGTCCTGTGAGAGAGTTTCATAGTTCAGTTATGAGCTGGGTGAAGGAGTATTTCCTTTTTCTTTGTGTCCTCTCTGCCATGTACGTAAAGCACCCATCACATTTTTGGAGATTTGGTATACACTTCAAAGTTTCTAATACAAGCAGGAGCCTGTCCCTTTTTCTTCTCCATCATCATCTTCATATACTACATTCTTCTTCCTAGACCTACTAGTAAGAGGTAAATGAAGTGCCATAGGGAAGCTAAGTTGGCCTTTCAAGTTAATCTTTATTGTCAGCCTGGAAGCAGATCCAGCAATCTCAATGGTAACTCATTAGAAGTCAAGAGGAGGCTGTTTCACACCTAAGACTTCAAGCTGACCTGCACAAACCACATCCAGTACAGTTCATAGCACTTGTCAAAATCATCCACTTAATGAAAGACATGACACCATGGAGGGAAAACCCCTCCACTGCAGCTGACTGGGATTGACATGCAGTTCTCCAGGGAACGCAGAGAGAAGTGTAGATCTGCAAAGGTCCTTCCTTCTCCACTCGCACAGATAAACAAGGCCAGAACCAGTGGGGGTTGCTCCAAGTGTCTGACCCACTTTCTTTGGAAGACTATATAACTGAAATTCATTTTCTGGACTAAAGAAAACCATCAGAAAAGAAAACTTTCAGCGAGATGCAGAAGCCCTTGCTCTTATTCACTGATTGCTGGTGAATTTTCCAGTTAAGACAGACTGTGTCCAAAGGATCTATTTCTCCTTAGCTGGGCTGAGTCAACTTTCTTTGAAGAGGTGAGAAGAGGCCGGGGAAAACACAAAGGAAGAAGTCTTTTTTTATGGAGTTAATTACTTCCCATGCAGGACCAGGGTGAAGAACAACACCATCTCCTTTGCATTAAGTGTCTGTTGTGGCCTGGAAGAAAAGGTGCTGAACCTGGTCAAGGTGAGTGTAACTGGCCTTTTGATCTGGCCTTAAGGAAATGCATTAGCAAGTAAAACAGTTCAGGAATCTGAAGCATATCACCTAAAGGCAAATGGTTGCCTCCTAACCTTCAGGGGGCAATGCTCAGGCTTTCCAAAGCAAGAACTCCATGAAGACCTTTCCCTTTAGAAACTCCAGAAGTGACACTTTGGAGAATTTGGCTTTAACTTTCTGGTAATGACACAACACAGCGGCACACCAAAGCATCCCAGTTCAGTGCCTGGCACATCCACTGTTCCACTAGGCCAATCCTCTACCCGGGCTGCTGTCGAGCCGTTGGGTTTGGACTGACCCTGCTACAACCAAAGACTCTCATCTGTGGCAGCATGTGTGGAGTCAGAGCTTGAATGTCACACACACATTAAGCTCCGATAAATTCAGTGGGACTCCCGCCAGGTGAGCGCTGGCCTCAGCAGCTCAGATCTGAAGGAAGAGCAGGGACTGCAGGGTCCACAAGCAATTTGTGCCTGCACGTCCATGTCTCTTTCTCTTGGTTCGTCTCAATAATGTTTCAGATGATTTGTGATCCTGTGCTCGTTTCTCCCAAAATCATAACTGCAGAAAAACTGCGTCTGGTGCACATGGGAGAGGGTGGGAATTGGAATATGTGGACCCTTGCAAGTAATCTCCAGCAAGCCAATGCGTACCGTGTAATTTTATGACTCTTAAAGGGTTGCTGTAGAGTCTGTGCATTCCCTCCCCTCCTCTTCCTCTAGCCATGATTTTCATGTGGTTTTAATATATATATTTTCTGTATTTTCTCCATCCAGCTTTTTGTTTCCAAAACTTCTGGTCAGATGCAGTACAGACTGAGAGCCAAACAAATTGCTGGGTTCTTCCATGCTTCCTTCCAGAAAACAGCTTTAAAGCTACAACTGGTCTTAGATGCTTAAATACCAACACCTCATTTTTATGCAGCCACACCCCTGTATTTAACAAAACTACCGGATAAAAACGAGTAAGATGATGTAAATATTCAAAGGGGGCAATTAACACAGACCAGCTTTTCTTGCCCTCGCCCCTCAGGCCACGCGGTATGGATGCCTAAGGGAGGCAAAGACTCAATGTTTACCTCAGAAAACTCTAAGAGGATGGGATGTACCAGCATGGGGGGAAACGCCTGGAGTCTCGGCTGCACCAGGGAGGTATTTCCACTCATATCCTCTGCATTTTATCCCCTGGACTGCCCCAGGTAAGATTCAGCCTGAGGCTTGGGGCAGGCTGGTGGCAGCCCCACTTCAGCTAGGCCAGGGCTAAGCTTTCACGCAGATCCTGCTCAGGTACAAAGCCCAGCCCAAACTCAACCCGCTCTGCTGGCCAATTTGACGTGTCTGTGCGAGACACTTGCTCAGCGTGGTGCTGCATATTGGCACGGGGGAGCTGTCCCAGCACAGAGAAGCTTTCCAATTCTCTTATTAATTGTATCTTCACCGTACATCCAGAACACTTTAACCAGCTCCATTTCCAAGCCAATCTAACAACGTGTCTGCAAAATCCTCCGTAAGACTGTTTTGGAGGCTTATCTATTTGGCTTACATCTATATTAAAATCTACTTGGTTTACATCAATATTAAACCGAAGCCTTATGTTGGCCTCCTACCCAGAACAACTTCACCCTTAGGCACCTAAATAGTCTCTTGCACACAGTTACTGCTGTAATCACCCAGACTCCTTTCTGTGTTCAGGAAAGAGGAGGAATGGGAAGACAACAGCAAAATGCCCACTATCACCAACGAAGCCAGGATCTGGCATCTGCTGTTTTGCAGAAATGCTTTGCACACGAGAAGTGGGGTCACCCTGTTACAGATGACCTTGTATTTGCCATCATCCTTCTAATGCGTACACCGGTGGGGTTGTCAGCTCAGCAGAACCATATTCCTTTGGTTTCTGCTGCTGTTGAATAAACACCCACAAACCTTTTGAAAGGTTAGCACCTGGCTCCCAGGCCTGTGGAATAGTCCCCCACAGGTATCAAGGGAAAATTTGCCCGTGCTGGTATCAGGCACAGCAAAGACCTGATTATTGTTCTGATCCACTAAGCAACAATTGCATCTACTGTAAACCGAGTGGTAAATTCCAGACTTCATCCCAGAATACTTTGGAGACCAATAAACTTGGATATACTTGGAAACAGCATTTCTTTGTGGGTGCCTGCCAAGGAGATACTGGGTTCCAGATAAATCTCCAGAGTAAGTCTATTGACTTCAGTCCATTTACTCCAGGGATGAAGCTGGCTTGGTATCTTTCCTGAAGAACTGCTGGATAATAATGATTCCTATTTAATTAAAAAGCATGCCAAGAGGAATTTCAGGGTTTAGAAATGTGCTTGTCACTCAAACGAATTTATACTTGGTAAGAAAAAAGATTGTTGTGCATTTTGTTTTTTTCCCTGGACGCACACACAATTATCTCTGAAACGTCCCTGGGCTTGAATCCACAGCAGTGTCTCCGGGTCTGCGGTTTGATTATTCGAGGTTATTGCCTGCCTGCCTCTCTTGTCTGTTGTGCAAGCCAGTTCCTCTGCCCTTAATTCACTCCGTGCTTCTGACAACCCCGCAGCATTCCTTGGTGTGCCATTACCAAAGGAGTAAAAAAGCACTGCTGGGTTCTTTTGCTCCCTGCCCTGAGCCAAACAGGCTGGGGACTCCTCTGTGGATTTACAGTTCATTCTACAGAATCTTTTTGGGTAAGCAATACACAGTGAGGTATCTTAGCTGCTGACCTACTGCCAAACACACCGCGCTGCCATCCCGGAGAGACGGGAGAGATTTCATACGGGTTCTTGAATTAAAATCTTTCCAGCAACTGGAGGGATGTGTCTGAGTTACGTTTGCAAAGTATCAGTCAGATAGTCCCCACTTGCTAAGAGAGGATGTGGGAGGTAAAGGAGGACAGAGGGTGAGGAAAAGCTTTCATCTACAAAGAATTTTTTAAGCACGGTATTTAAATCTGGAAAATATTAAGCTTATAAAGTTTCATGTAGACAAGAGACTCCTTATCTCTGCTGCACCCACCTTGCTTATCTGGGCTGCATTTCTCACACTTCAGGAAGGCTGTTATACGACCGCTACCCTCGTACTGCTCCGCTGGGCCAGTCCTGTACTACCCTCTCAATGCATAGCTCTGTATTCCCCTTCCTCCACGCCCTGCTGCTTTTATTTATGCCTTTTTCCTATCAGCTGCACCTTTCTTCTGTAACAGAATGTTAAAATGGCAGCATGACTTAGAGCCTTTCCTCTCTATCACCTCAATTCTCCACCAAATCCCAGCGTAAACATCTGTGTGGGGCACATCTCCATTGAATGCTCTGCAGATGCACCAACAAAGGAGCTGGCCCAGCTTCTCTGGGAACGTGCCATCAGGTTTAGACAAATAACTCTGAGCCACCCACCACTCTGCTAATCCTTCGTCCATTTCTGAATGGATTTTTTTATTATTCTGAAAGGTCTAAGGAAGTATTTTTTCCCTTTTGGTTTTCGTGTCAGGACAGAGGTGACTAACTGCTGTGAAAAGAAGCGTTTTACCCCCTGCCTTTTCAGCCAGAAACAGAAATAGTCAGCTAAGATTTTTCTTGTGAGATTTCCTTCCTTGTTCTGGATAGAGAAATACATCTCAACGCAAAGACTCGTCCTTAGATGCGACTGCTCCTGCAGTTTGTGGCTCCAAAGCTCTCAGCACCGGATTGTAGGTTTGGTACAATCTGCTGCAAACTTACAACACCGGGTAAGTGATTTAAAATCAAGAATAATGATAGTGACTCAGAAACTGGAGCCAGTTTGGGCAGTCTTAAGAGGAGCGTCTGGAACCTTACGCGCAGCCACTCACCAAAACCAGACTCCGATTCTGCTGACATTTGTACGTCCCTAATTCTTGTTCTATATTTGCAGCGCAAACGAGACCCAAAGCAAGAGCAGAACTTCACTGTATCGTATGCTCCACAATAACCAGCCTTCGTCCTGATCTCCACTGGAAAAGGCAGAGGATGATCAGCAGGGATGCAGAGGGGGATGACAGCTCCTTGCAGACAAACCGCAGGGTCACGTGTGAGAGACAAGCTTGTCTCAAGTCCTCGATTTCCTTCTTGCCTCCCTTGACCTCTTCCTTCTCTCCTGTGTTCTCCTGATTTCTGTCTGCCTTTTTAAATTATTAACTCTGTGACTCTGCTTTTTAACTCTGCAGAACACTTTGGGGAAAAACACGGAGGAGAGATACAGCTCAGCGGAGCACAGTCTACTGAAACTCGTTCGGATATTTCAAAGTGATTCTCAGACATGGTGAGCCAGGGAAAAAAAGTTAATCTTGCAAAAATTTGCACACTTAGAAATGTCTTTTCCTTGTACCTGAGGCAGAACAAGGACTCCAGCTGGGGTTCAGCACATCTGCCCTTCTACAGGAGCCCTCCAGCATGGGAAATGGGAAATCCAGAAGAGCCATTCCTTCCTAAAAAGGCATGGCAGCTAATACACTCCTGCAAACCATCTCCATTCTGTGACCAATGAATCAGACTAAAAGGCTCCTGACGGGGTCTGCATGTCAGCAACATTGCTGTTTCATGGGCATAACCCAAAGGTCAGGCAGATGAAACAGAAGCATGAACCAGTGCCAGCAAGGGAAGAAACGCTGCCTTGTTCCACCACCAGCTCTATGCTCTTTCCCACTGGATCCTTCCTACTAATTTCTTACATTCAGGCAATGCCGAGTTGCTGGTTTGTGCTAAAGATTTCTGTCACTTACCACTGTGCAGCAAAGGGGCCAGAACCACCAGAGGAGAACCAACGCCAGCAGGAGGAAGAGGATCAACAAAGCGATGGCCAGGATGGTCCCATCTGACTGGAGGAGAAACACAGAGAGCGTGTGAGCACCACTAATGCAAAACTCCCCTCTCCACGGTACCTCTCCCTGCTTCCAGGCAGGTACGTGTCCAAAAGGCCATTGCCATACTTCATTTATTTTTCAGACGAAAGACAGTTTTCCTCCCTCCTCATACACCCCAATGTGGCAACACCCCCCTCCCTCCCACTGCAAAGAAGCTGAGAGTTCTAGTTCACTTCCCAGAATTATGGGGTTTGTCTCAATTTTCTGAACCTCACAATTACATAAAACACTTCTTTCACTTCGGATCTAAATGAATGTAATAGTCCCCAGAGATCGTGAGGATGGAAAAAAAGATTTAAGAAAGAGCTCACCACATAGTGGTTCGTTGCACTTTAAGCATTTTCCTTTCTTTGCAGCTCTTGCAGTATAAACTTGAAAGCAATGTTAGAATTAATTCACTCCAAACAGAAAACTTGAAGCAAGATCTCTATGGGCCAACGACTCAGGTCATCCTGCTCCTCTTAGCTATGCTGAGTCAGGGTAGTTCTGCCATGAGCTTTTCAAGGAGATCTGAATATAATGCACCATAGCAACAACATCCAGGGCTTCTCCACATCAGAAGCCACTAACTCCTCTCTAACTGGGATACTTCCCCCATTTAAAAAGGCATTTGTGATTAACAGTGCAAACTGTCGCACAAGCCAGCTCATCAGAGCACTCCAACCTCAAAGTGCATTCTTTCTTGTTGCTTAGATTTAACCCAAACCAGATGTTCTTGGCTTCCTGATGCCAGCTTCCCTATACCGCTCCTCCAGGACCCCCTTGTTCCGAGACAGGCAAGCAGGCAGTCCTGACTTCAGCCTCGTTGAGATGTTCTTGATGTAAGCGCCAGATGTTTCAAAATCCCCACCCAAGTCACCGTGGCAGACTACACGTTCAAGAGCAGACTGACCTACTGGATGGGAAAATGGGGGGTCTGCTTAAGTCAGTGTAATTCCATGGCCAGATGATCGCCCATCATACCATAAAGGGAAGAGCAATGGACAAACCCAATCAGGTCAAGAGCATTTTCCAAACTCTCTTCTGGTGCAGAAGGAATTTCTGGAGAACTTGGATCAAGACAACCTGATCTTTGACACTTGGAAACAAAAGAGACATAGTCCACACAGGAGAAGAATTCACCCAAGACGTCTCTGGAAAAGGAACTTGGACCCCAATAGAAAACAAAAGCTCATCTTTGAAGACAGAGCTGTATGTTTGGTGCTGCTCCTCTAGACAGCATGAAGTCACATCCATTATCTGCAAAGCAGAGCCTGCTGATACGCAGTGCTTTAGAAGACGTGGTCTTGACTCTTTCCTGCCATGAAAACATACAGGAAATAAGGCTTTTTATGTCTAATTCTCGTCTGCCCCTTTTGGCCCGAGTGTTTTGCCATTAAGAATATTCTATTTTTTTTTTTCTTAGTTTGTTTTTAAAAACAGAATTGATTTTAACTTTTCTTTCTTTTTTCCCCAAGACCATTTCCACTACCCGGACACATCTGTTTCTCTGAGGCAGCCAATGTGGCCGGCTGGTATCCGAGTATCACAGCAGAGGACGTAGCTGGGTTTGACTTGCCAGCTCTGACACTTCTCTCTCGGGTAACGCCTCTCTCTAAAGCTGCTGTCGCCCGGCAAGTCTGCAGGAATAAGCCCTCTTCAGATATCAAAACTTGGAACGCTCCCCCTTCTCCCCCAAATATTTCTGGTTGGATTAATTCCTTTTCTTATATTTGAACAAAATATTCGGATAAATTGAATTGAATTTTCTGAGCTCAGCCATAGCTACAAAGTGTCAAAGTGAGACCCTAAATCAGGAGCTTCACCCGCTCGGATTGTGCTGTAAACGATGCATCGAGGAAACCCTTGCAGGTCAGACCAGGACAAAGCACATCTACACAATAAATCTTACTATAATAATCCAGAGTGGCCTGAACTCTGCTTTTGGTTTGTTTAATCTTTGGTTTGTCAGCTTCTGCTAGAATTTAGCTGTCATTCTGTGTAACATCTGTGGTTTCATGCAGCTAGAACTATGCTTAGGCAGAACCTGCCGAGCTCAATAATAAACAAGGAGGAAAATACGCCTGCTAAAATAGTTTGCAAAAGTTCCACTGACATTTTGAAATCTTTCTCCCGGTCTTATAGCTGGTTAAAGAGGGCTGAAGCATTTGAAATGTCTGCTTTCATTCCATTATTTTTTTTTTAATCAAAATTTGGAAGAATGAGAGAAATCCTCATGGAAACACTGAACCATGGAAGAATCCGAGGAGCTGTGTTTAACACTGAATAAAGTCTGTCAATTCGGACCAAGAAAACAACTTTCATTTTAAAGAGGAAAAAAAAGAGAAAATTTAACACTAAATTGGCAATTTTTTCCGTAACAAATACCTATGGAGACACAGCACGGCTGGCCCCTAACTCCACGCGGCTGTCTGAGATCGGTGCTGTGCTCCCACGGGGATTCACACCGAGAGAAAACTGGTGCTTGTACCTGTAGTGAGATCAACAGCTTCAAACTCCATTACACCTGCACGGCTGAGAAAAGCCAGCCAGCCAAGGTACTGTCAGAGCTCCTGCCAGTCGCCGAGTGGAAAATGGTGGCAACTTGCTTCTTGACACCAGTTGAAGACGTGGGCGATGCCTGGAGCCATTGCTCTGAAGTGCCTTGCTATTGTGGCAGGGAACGGGAATAGGAAAAAGAGCGGGCTCTCTGAAGGGCCTTTCAAGGTGCTACACGCTTGACATGTTAAAACTCCACCGTGTAGACTTTGAAACAAATAGGCTGGTGGAGAAAGCAAAGCAGCTGCGCTGTGGAGCCTCCTTTTTCCCGCCAGAGTCCAACGAGGCCAAGAAAATGCTCCAAGTATTGCTGGCAGTAACGGAAAACAACCTCTGGAAGATAGGGTAAAATATAAAGATATCAAAGAAATCTGTAACGGGACACAACAGAGGCATTTCGTGATGCATGGGGCAGGGGTGTGTATGCTCTCACTCAGCACTGTAGAACTGTTAGGGACTGTGAGAGCCAGACTGTGACTGGAGGAAAACTTCTGTCACAAGACAGGGACCTGGCCCACCTCCTGCACTGCAGGTACTCCTGGAGAGAAGAGGGGAGGGATGGGAAAGGCTGAGCTCGTAACCAGCACAGGCCATTCCTTATATCTGCCCACAAACATTCAGTCCTACAAAGGAACACGCTCTCTAGGGCACAAATGCAACCCCAGGGAATCCCAGCATGGTGGGGACTGGAAGGGCCCTCTGGAGATCACCAGCAGCGCAGGGTCCAGGCGGGTTGGGAATCTCTCCAGACAAGGAGACTCCACAGCCTCTCTGGGCAGCCTGGCA
>JAAGNO010023528.1:0-15052 GCA_033439905.1 Ceryle rudis | reverse complement strand
TTTTTAAGGACTGCCCCTTCCCCCCCCCCCCTTTTTTCTGTGTAAAAATATGATGGTAATTATGTGCCTTCTTGTAACTATTTTTATCCTATCTTATCTGGTGGTTCACAGTTGATTTCACCATCTTATCCTTATCCAGAAAATGTGTATCATCTCTTTATGGATCTCCTTGCCACACAAAGCAATATATTCTCTCATTTTCCCCTCTTGCAGATGTTTCTGAAGGAAATTATACTCACTAATATTCTAATCATGTGAATTATCCCACTGAGTATCTCATATGCCAATTGAGACACTGTTGTTATCATTAATTAAGATTTCAGTTCTTCCTGTTTACTTCCTTTACTTCTCAAATTATTGCAGAAACAATTAAAAAATTAGTTGGATTGACATATTACTATTCTACTTGTCCTTCTTATGGCTTTCTTAAAATTATTCCTAAATTTAATAATTTTTAGGTCTTTTTCCTAGTCATTATTACTTATATTTATCTATGAATATTTGTAATCTCTTTTGATCCTAGTGTAAAGATTCTGTCATTACCGAGTGACCAAGACTGTCTCAAAACATTGTTCACAACAGCAATACCATATTTTAAGAATCAATGTTTATGAAGAAATTACATGTCACAGAGCTACTCCACTCTCCAAATAAATTTAAAAAATCAAGTTACTGTATTGTTTCTTCCTCTCTCCTACCCATGCACACTCAGGTACAAATGCAGAAAGTCTGGTCCAAAACACACAAAAAGTTTTCTCTCAAACTTACTCCCATACGTAGTCACTCGTATCCTATCCATGAAAATTTCAATACAAAACTTTAAGAAAACTCTTGATTCTGGAAGCTTTCCTGCATAAACATCATTTAATTCTTAAAACCTGGAGACTAAGCGTTAGGAACGTCCTCCAGTTACAGCTCCATAAACAGTTACTGTGTCACTGAAACCTCAGGAAATGCTACAGACTTGGGGAAGAATGGCTGGAAAGCTGTCTGGCAGAAAAGGACTTGAGGATGTTGGTCAACAGGCAGCTGAATATAAGCCAGCAGTGTACCCAAATGGCCAAGAAGGCCAACAGCATCCTAGCCTGCATCCAAAAAAGTGTGGCCAGCAGGACTAAGGAAGTGACTGTGCCCCTGTGCTTAACAATGGTGAGGCTGCACATCAAAAACTGGATTCAGTTTTGGACCCCTTACTCCAAGAAGGACACTGAGGTGCTGGAGCGTGTCCAAAGAAGGGCAATAGAGCCGGTGAAGGGTCTGGAGCACAAGTCTTATGAGGAGCAGCTGACAGAGCTGGGGTTGTTTAGTCTGGAGGAGGCTGAGGGCAGCTCTCTACAGCTATCTGAAAGGAGGTGGTGGTGAGGTGAGTGTTGGTCTGTTCTCACAAGTAACAAGAAATAGAACAAGTGGAAACAGCCTCAGTTTGTGTCAGGAGAGGTTTATATTGGACATTAGAAAAAAATTATTCACAGTAGGGGTTGTTAAGCACTGGAACTGGCTGCTCATGGAAGTGGTTAAGCAAGCTGCTGGCAACCTGTAAGTAGTGGTGGTCCCCAGGGGTCAGTGCTGGGTCCAGTCTTATTCAACATCTTCATCAATGACCTGGATGAGGGACAGAGTATACCCTCAGTAAGTTTGCTGATGATACTAAACAAAGAGGAGTGGCCGAGACACTGGAAGGCTGTACTGCCATCCGGTGAGATCTGGACAGACTGGAGAGCTGGACAAAGGCAAACCCAATGAAGTTCAACAAGGATAAGTGTAGAGTCCTATACCTGGGGAGGAACAGCACCATGTACTGGTGCAGGTTGTGGATATACCCGCTGGAAAGCAGCCCTATGGAGAGGGACCTTGGCATCCTGGTGGACAGTAAGTTATCCATGGAACAGCAACATGGTCTTGTGGCCAAGAAGGCCAATGGTATCCTGGGGTGTATAAAGAAGAGTGTGGCCAGCAGGTCAAGGGAGATTCTCCTCCCCCTGTACTCTGCACTAGTGAGACCACATCTGGAGTATTGTGTCCAGTTCTGGTCTTTCCAGTTCAAGAGGGACAGGGAGCCTGTCGAGAGAGAGAGCCCAACAGAGAGATACAAAAATGATTAAGAGACTGGAACATCTCTCTGATGAGGAAAGGCTGAGATCCCTGGGGCTGTTTAGCCTGGAGAAGAGAAAACTGAGAGGGGATTTTATTAATTTTTACAGATATTTGAAGGGTGGGTGTCAAGTAGAAGGGGCCAGTCTCTTTTCAGTGGTGCCCTGTGATAGGATGAGAGGTAATGGTAGCAAGGTGAAACACAGGAGGTTCCACCTCAACATGAGGAAAAACTTCTTCACTGTGAGAGTGACAAAGCACTGGAATGGGCTGCCCAGAGAAGTTGTGGAGTCTCCTTTTCTAGAGAATTTCAAGACCTGCCTGGATGTGCTCTTGTGTGGCCTGCGCTGGCAGGGGGGTTGGACTCGATCTCCAGAGGTCCTTTCCAATCCCTACTATTCTATGACCATCTCTGGAGGTATTTAAAAGACTTGTAGATGTGGGGCTGAGTGACATGGTTTAGTGGTGGACTTGGCAGTGGTGGGTTAATGGCTGAATTTGATTGTCTTAAAGAATTTTTCTAACTTAAATCATTCTATAACTCAATTCACCTTAATTATATTACTTTGTATGTTACTAGTTCTGAAGTATGCACCTCACAACTTCTTTAAGTGGCTGGCTGATACTAGTGAAGCTAAGAATGTGTAAGCACATTCCTCTGTGAAAAAAAGTGAGAAAAACTAGAGTAAAAGCAGGCTGAAAAGGCCTGGGGGTGAGAATAGTTATACAAGACAAGCTGGAGGCCTCTCAGCTCAACACTGCATGCAGGCCCACTGGACTAGGTCTCACCTGCAACAGCACTGGCACAGCTCCTGCCCTAATACAAGGCAGATTTCATCATGGTGAAAAAGGCAGAGAAGCTATAAATCTAAGGTTCAGATCAGAGCTTGAAATGCTGCACAAAAGTGCCCAGGGAGCCCAAGAAGTATTCTTCTAAGTGACCAATAGGAATAAGTGATGCTGAAAGAATTACCATATGCTAAGACTTACTATTAGATTAATACACTGTTTCATAAGCACTTTCATAATAATGCAAATAACAGATGGTAATTTCAGATACACTTTCAGCAAAAAGCTATTTCTTAGCAAAAAGCTCAGACCTGTATTTCTCCATGCATGCCTTTGAACATCAAACATGAGATGGCAGTTAGTCCTTTCATTCAATTTGTTCATGAAAGCAAAGCTTTCAATGATTGTCTCCATCTAATACCAAGCACATCAATCACTCATTCACAACCTTTGGTGATACTTCTGTAATTCTAAGGATATTTAACCAGAATAATGAAAAGCCACTGTATGAGAATTTGTCCTTTAGGTAAAAACTACTGTCACCTTAGTCATCTCTGAGGTGAAATTGAGTGACTCTATTTCAGCCAATTGTTCTTAAATTTTGCCTTCTCTTTCATGTATGTGTTACAGGTTTCCTGCCACAGACTTCTGAAATTCATGACAAGTTATTACAGTTCTCAAGTTTAATAATCAATGGCCACCTGATGGCTCCAGTGTCTTCAGTGTTCTCTATGTGCATTCAATATGGAGAAAAGTAGCTCTAAGAATGAATTTACACATTTGCTGTTAACACTATAACTACCTACCACAGAAAGTGCTCTTCTAAAACCAGAAGAAAATACTCTAAAAGGCATCCATCTCATCTTATAGCAAATAATACCGTAAAACAATATGTTATGTTTAGCACTGGTAATTAGAGTTGCAAGAACTAAACCAAAATTACTTAGTTTTCCATTACCATATTTTTAAAAATTGAGTATTGACTTAAGAAGAGAAAACATTATCTGACATATTAATCAGCACTGAAAACAAATCAATACTGGCACTTTTGTAATTTCTCTAGAGCCTGTGTATTTAAGATTAGACAGGGCAGGGCTTGGAATGTATTCCACATAGAATGCTCTTGAACTATATATGCTGTTTAAATATATCCAATATTTATTATTTGATATTTAGTATAATTACATTATTAAAAATAAATATTAAATATAATTAGAGATGATTTAAGTAAATATAAAATACAGTGACCTATTAGTGAAACTAAGAGTCCTTAATGCGCTGAAGAATTAGGCCCAAATTCAAACCTCATTTCATTGTCAACATCACAGCTTGGGAGGCTGTTTGCACAGGCTGTAATGGCTACTGTACTAGTCAAGTTTGATTTTCCCAGGTCAGTTTGGAGTATTGGAGCTAGAAGAAAGGACAAAACTGTATTTTAGAGGGAGGGAACAACCTGCTGCAAAGATACCCTTTACCCTTTAGTAATAATCTCACATACTTTTCTTACTGAGCTTGTGCCTGGTATCATCAATCCAGGGACTGTGTGCTAATCCTCATGGAAGATGTCTGGAAGGTCACACAAAACACCATTTCCTTCTGTGGGGAACTGCCATCATTCTCAATGTTCTCTGCACTGCCAAGTGTTTGATCTATAAACCTATATTTATGGTAACAATTCACACTCTTATTGAAAATCTGTAAACCATTCTGTCCATCAGTGTTCAGTACATTAATTTGCAACACAGTTGGTGGAGAACATAGTAAACAGAGCGGTCGTTCAGTTTCCTTCAAAGTTTGTTTCGCAGAGGATGAGCACGGTGTTTGCTTTATCTCTGAAAGCTTGTAGAAATGCATAATTCATAAGGTAATGACAATTTACTCTGTTCCCAAAATTAAAAAAGAAAAAATAAAACCAACCAACAACAACAAAAAAACCCCAACCCACAAACACAAAACAAAACCAAACACAACAATGGCAATTGTTTTCTGTCACTATCTGCAGAATTTTCCAACAGAACTGCACAGGATTTTCTTCCCCCTTAATATTATCTGTTTTCCAGTTTCTAAACCAAGCTTATTTCTTGATGACAGAACTAACAGCTCCGAAAGTTATGGCTAAAGAATATATCAAACAAGATCTAAATGGATACCACATACCTCTTTCAAGAATTCTGCAAAATTGGTACAAATTATTTAAAGTGAATGTTTTGAGGTGTATTTTTCAAGGAGTATTGTCACAATACACCAATACAAAATTTATTGTAATGGGTAAATATTTCTTGCAACATCCTGTTTGGATCCTAGATATTACTCTGCTTCCATCTTCCTCTGAATAAGTGGTGGTCCTAGCAAGGTCTTTAATCAAATGAGTATTTGATCTTCTGACAGTTTTAACAGAAGGATAGCAAGCCTAAACAATGTGTAGAAAGTCCTTTAAATAGTCAGCCCCAAACTAGTGAACAAGCCTGAAAGGACTCCATGAAATTTAGAACATTTGAGCAGCAGACCAAGGAGATGTGGAAAATGTTCTTAGATGTGGAACAAAACCCTCCCAAGTGGAACTGAAAATTAAGGAATAAAGCAAGATAACAGATGCTGGGTCCAGGTTACTGAGGACTGCAAGTGGCGTATATAAAAACCCAGAAAGTACTGGAAGGCCACTAAGTTTAGAGTCAAGGTACTGAAAACTGTAAACTATTGCTTCTGTTATTTGTAGGGAGTGCCACAGTAAGACAGTTTCCAGAGAAAAAGAAAAGAGGGAGTGATGGATCTCTGTGAGTGCAGAAGGATAGCAGGCTCAGGTTGCCAGGTTAGGAAGCTCTACTAGTTGCACATTGCCATTATGCATGTGATCCATTGAATGGATTGGCAGTTCTTCTACAGGACTTAAATTGCAATCAGTTTCAAACATAACTAGTTTAATGATGTCTTTGTCGAAATCACAGATGGGGAAAGCACACAAAGCATGCAGCTTTATTTCTGAGAGTATCAAGACCTTCTAGTGCCCTTCATTTTTCTGAATAATAAACTAAATTTACTCATTTGTATGAAAGTGATCATTATAACCTTGTATTTTTAGTCCTCTGTAAAGTATAGCATAGTAAGTTGAGAGAAAAGGGACAGGAAAGGAATAACATTTAAATAATTTGAAAAATACAGCAGTCAATAAATTATACTTCTGTTCTTCCCTAGTGAATTTCTCACACCTTGGCCTGCTTGACAAATATGCATTAAAATTCCAATTTGTAAAACTGGCAGGCTGGAAAAAAAAATTTAAAATGTGCTCATATGCTTCAGCTGAAAGCTTCAACTGAATTTCCCACATTCTCAGCAGAAATGACTTTTGAATAAAGGTTGAACTCTGACCTTGTCATATAATCTTTGGTGAAATCAGTTAAATGTGCATTTACTACCAAGCAAAGAAATCAGTTCAGACATTGCATTCTTCTCAGATATTGGAATTAAAATAGCTGCATCAAACCTAAAATTCCCACTCTATTTTTATCTGTCTTATGTTGTCCTTGATACTTCTGAAGCTCAGTCCTACCGAGATCACTGGATATAAAAATGCTAGTTTTACTTCAAAAGCTCTGTGTCTCCTTACAGATCCTTTCCAAGTCCTACGGGGTACAGAAGATACATTCCCACTGTTGCTGAAGGAGTAGAAAATACAAAAGAAGAATGAACAGAGACTGTATCCATTTAGCAAGTATCATGGCACAACAGGAGTGAAATTTGTGGAGTGAATCATTTGTGGCAGAGGACCAGCAGTCCATGTTATATATATTTGAAATGGTTATAGCTGGCTAGCTCCAATTTGATCCTGGGAGCTAAAGCTCATTAGGGGTTAGAACTCATTAGTTGCACGCTTACAGGACAGCACCTCTTACCAATTCAGGGTCATCAGGAAAGAATAAAGTTAAAGCATTCTGAAAACACTTGGAGGTGAACCAAAGCACAATTGTAAAGAGACTCCTTATCTAATATAGAACACTGAAGTGGACACACTTATAGCTGCCTTAGACACTGTTGCTTAAAATCACCCAGATGAATTATATGCTATTCCTGAAATTCACAATAGCAGCAAATGAGTGCAAGAGGGCAACAAAATACCCCCAAAACTGATGCGATAGTCTCATGCCTGAAAAAAACAGCCCTGTTGAGGTCACACTACTTGTAGTTGTGCAAACATCTTTCTGAAATGCTAATCTAAAACCTCCATTCAAAACTCTATAACACAGCCATACTTACAGACAACTTTCTTCAGACTTGTAGAGCTACAATTAGCTTTTTGTGTCCATTTCTGCATAAAAGGAAATGGCATAAACACCATGTAATTTGTTCTTTGAATGCATTTAATGTGTTATATATTTAAATGGCTTGTAGCAGATGGAAGCCTTATTCTGAGTGTCTAGAATACTGTGTTCTGCTAATTTTTCTTCACAATTTTTTTTGCCTTTTCTCAGTCCAGTGAGCTTTTGGTATATTGCAACACTGATTTAGATGGGGGGGGTTGTTTGTTGGTTTGGTTTTTTGTTTGGTTTGTTTTTTGTTTTTGTTGGTTTTTTTGGGGGGGGTAATGGTTGGTTTTGGTTGGTTCCCCCCCCCCCCCCGGCTGTTCTTTTTCTTTTGTATCTTTTCCTATTTGCAGAATGTGAGGCTTCACCATATGCTGTACCTGTCAGTTCGCTTAGCAAAAAGTTGTTTGACCTTTCACTATGTTACTTATATGAATAAAATCCTTATGGGATTTATGACTGTACATTACTACTGAAAGGATAGAAACCTTGACTGGAAAAAGTATTGACAAAGATTGAGCTATAAAAGCCATGCTAATACCTCCTCTTAAAATCAGAGCTGATTATTCATACTGGTTTAGTTTGAAATGACTAACTTACTTTTTCACAGAGGTAAAAACAAGATCATTGAAAAAAAATAGATTATCTAAACAAATGGTTATATATTTTCACATGGAAAGACACCTTGGAAAAAAACCAAACACATTATTAGAACCAGTTCTACTCCCACCCCACAATGCACTTCAATTAAGCTGTTTCTGTGAGGCTGATTATATCCTGACTTTTTCATAGCAAGGATGGCAAACAAGTTTGGGGTAAGCTATGAGGAGAAAGAGGGGAGATAAAAAAAAAAAAGAAAAGTAATTTTCAGCTCAAAAGGTAACAGAATAAAATCATTAGCAAAAATAAAAAGAAAAAATGAAAGCTCAATAACAATGACTCATACCACTTTTAATAAAAGAGTGGATGGTCTTTACATACTATTGATGCTTACCTCTTTGCTAACAACATGAAATATAGAAAAATATTATTTAATATTGATGAGATTTCTGGGAGATTTCTGCAACACCAATAAGCAAAAGTTACTTCTGTGTAAGCCAACCTATGAGCAGAGAGGCTATATATGACTACATAAGGAGACAGAGTGGTAGCATGGTAGTAGCATGGACATTAGAAAGCAGCATGGAATGGATCCAGAGAGGGAAAACCCCAGGCCAAGGACCTGACATCTACATTACTATCATTTCATCATGTTTTATTTTGGTGTAGCCCTAGTCTGATTTCAACAGGTTGAATAGGGTAGATTTAGATAGGAAATAAGATGGAAACTCTTCAGTCTGAGAGTGGTGTGACACTGGAACAGGTTGCCCAGGGAAGTTGTGGATGCTCCAGCACTGGATGTACTCAGCTACAAGTTGGATAGGGTATTGAGCAAACTGGTCTAGTGTGAGGTGTCCCTGCCATGGCAGGGTGTTGGAACTAGACGATCTTTTAAGGTCCCTTCCAACCCAAACCATTCTGTGAATAATCATTAGCATTTAGAACACATCATGTATGCTCCTATGACATGTTTTCTCTCTTACTTCCATGCAAAGGAAATAGACTTTATAGGATCACTATGCAATACACCAGGCTGGTAAATCAGGGTCATCACACTATTTGCTTCCAAAGCACATTTCTGCTCTAGATATTAGAACCTAAATTGCCAGCTGTGCAGCAGTTACTTCCCACAGACTTATGGGATT
Source organism: Ceryle rudis (assembly GCA_033439905.1). NCBI lineage: Eukaryota > Metazoa > Chordata > Aves > Coraciiformes > Cerylidae > Ceryle > Ceryle rudis. The sequence continues at coordinate 6,129 of JAAGNO010023528.1, read as the reverse complement.
CCCTGGTCACTTCTGAAGGTGAAGTAGAAAAAAAAGTGGGGCAATAGGAAACTCCACTTTCAAAACTCTGCCATGAAATGGATAAAGTAAGGAATTGAATCAGGCACTTCCATATTCCTGAACAGAGATGAAACATCAGGCATAGAATGATCACCTCAAAGGTCAGGTTTGAATCTAGTGGAAACATTGAAGGATTACATTTACTTCCCCTGATGAAATGATTGTGAGTCTGAATTTTGAGAAATTCACAGCATTATCATACTCAACGTCAAAGCAAATCCAGAATGTTTGAATTACATGAGAAAATGAAAGGGCTCAGAAAGGCAGAGACATGCTTTTTTAACAATATTGAATAATCTTTCAGTGCCCTCTCTTAGGAGACTTCTGATCAAATGCTGCAGATGAAGTTTATGTATAGATAAGAATCTGGGTTTCTGGATCTATTCTGAGTTACACTAATTCAATGGATTATGTTATGAAAAAACAAACCGAGCTAAAACTATAATCATTAAAAGCATTCAGTATCACCAGCTATTGAAAGATTTGGTGCATTTTTGTTACGTGGTTTAGAGATACATCCTCCACGTTAAACAAATAAACCAGGAAAAGAAACAAAGACATAGAATCTGGAAGCACCAAATACTTTAGAAATTAACCTTTTAATCTATCTATGTTATTTCTGGAATGATATATCATCCTTTCTGACTAAGCAAATAAAATAACACAATATTTTATGAAAATCTATTTTTTTAATTATGTGTGGCTACAAGCATGTTACTAATCCCTATCTTCCTTCACAAGTCCATTCCATTCTCTCCAGCTCCTTCTCATCATCCTTACCCATTCGTTCAGTGCTGAAGAAGCTATGAAAACTGGGATACTCTTCAGATAGAAAGATAAATTTCCATTTAACAGAGTCAACTCACCTAGCCCATATGGCAATGTTCACTGGACAAGATTAGCAGCTAGCAGAACTCTGACCAGCCCTGAAGCTGCTGTGATTTGTATTTTAGGCAGAAAAGATCCCTGTCTGGCACAGCATCTCTTTGGTACTAAAGCTGTAGAAAGAAACTTCCTTTGCTCTGAATGAAGCTCATTCAGGCCTTAAAGCTCATTTATTGTTCCTCACAAAACAGCTGAACATTTTAAGATATCCTTTTTTCATAAATACCAGCATGGTACCACCTTTTTTAATCCCAGCTGAAATTACCTACCGCACCCCAACACAGAAAGAGGCCCAGTAACGCCACTGTTTTGTGGCAAGAAGGGCTGATCTGTGTACATCCCAAAACCTAGAATCAATTCCCATGGCTATTGAGGTTAAATCATCCTGAAAAATGTAGCTTTTTTTCCCAAGTACTTAAATGAATAATTCTGCTAATATGTTCGCCTACCTTCCAGATAAACATTTCTGTTATGCTCTCTCTCTGTGAGGATAACACTTTGCCATGTAAATTAGTACTAGATTTCCCTGAAGTAAGGCTGTAACACAACCAAGAAGAGCACTGATTATTTTAGATGATTCAGGGTGACATCCCCAGTGAAAAGAGCTATGACAAAAGAGGAGAATCCAACAGACCATGTGGTGTTGCTAAATGCAGCAAATTTATTAGAGAGGGTGTTCCTTACCCTTTCGCTCCAATGAGTCACACTTCTCTTTTGAGAGCAATTAGAAGCAAAATTTTTCCCCAGGAAAGAATTGCAAGTTGCTGAGGATTAAGAAAGGACTGATGCCAGTATCTTCATCAGTAAGAGCTCCTTGAACAGTAGGGCTGAAAATAGTTAAGCTTTCTAATAAAATTGTTCAATACCCATTAGATCCAACATACAATACCAAATACAATTTTTTGACCTGCAATACCAGAAAAACATGGATCACTGGGCATAAGTTGAAACAACGGAGCAGTGGGCAGGTTTTCACCATGAGAACAGCAAAGCAGTGGAACAAGTTGATCACAGAAGCTGTGCAGTTTCTGTCCATGGATTTTCAAGATCCAACTGGATGAAGCATTGAACAACCTCATCTAACTTTGCAGACCTTGCTTGCAAAAGGCTGCACTAAAGACCTTCAGAGATCCCTTCTAAAAGGAATTTTCCTATGATCAAACAAGACAATTTAATAAGTAAAAGATTCAGGATAGATGGTCTCTGAAGCTCAAATTTCTTGAAAGACCTCAAAAAAGTGCTACAACAAAATAAGTGAGAAAAAGCATTTCCTGGGTTAATGTAAGCACATTGAACTACTCTGCACTGTACAAATCTTTCTTCCTTTTTCAGTTGTTTCTTATCTTTTTTTAAAAACAAAAAAGAAACAATACAATTGTCTTTGGAATAAACAGCATCTGAGCAGAAGCAGCAATCATGACAGGATGACTCAATTTCTAATTTCCCAAATTCTTGTTCTGTACAGTGAGACTGACACAAAGGTACAAATCCATAAATGTATGCTGCTGGCATCGCGATGTTGACACAAGTCAACTACGTATTAAGACCAACTACCAGTACACTTCAGATGCCACCTCCAAACTACTGTTAAGAGTCTGCATTGCTGTTATTGTGGTACTTGGGCAGATTCAACCTGGAACTTTATAACTCTTTCTTACTGACAGTTTTTCAGGGGTGAAATGGTAATTACTGATTTCTTAACCATCAAATCCAGGTATATCTTCTACACATAAAAATTCAAAACAAGAAAAATGAGAAGTAAATATATGCAGATATACTAATGCTCCCATGAATCACCAAATCAAAACTCAGATAACAGGGGTTTTATTAATTTTTTTTTTAAATTTTTGATTCCTACAATAACATATGTCAAAATTCCTCAGATTTATTGCAAGCAAACAGCATAAATTTCATTTGTAGCCAAATTTCCTGTTTAAGACTTGCGTAAGTGCTAATGAAGTTACATTAGCAGGTCAGAATACAGAAATCTACAATGGGGTTATAAGGTGCATTAGAAATATGGGTAAATTAATATTAAGCTAAGAAGATATAGAAACTAATAAAGATATGAAAGAACCTTGTACATTATTGTTACAGAAGAGTAGAAACTAGGACAGCAGTCTTCATATGCTGGAAATGAAAAGGAAATCCGATGCAAATTGGCAGGTATGGAAAGAAAAAGTGACTATTAAAGCAGATCCACCATGTCATTTAATAAGTCTAGACCATAAGATACTAGTGCAACTGCACTAAGAACATGCTTTTCTATTTCAGTTTATTCTTACCAGAAAAGAAATGGGAGCATGTAGAAAACTGTTGTAAGAGAACAGCAAGGACTTTTTCTGAATAAAAAACACTGTCTGAAACACAGAAGCAAATTTAGGTCCACTGTACACTTGGAGAGATGTCATCTACAATGAAATACAAGGCATGATCTGTAGTATTTCAAAAGCTTTCAGCTAATAAAACTTGTTTGACTGAAAAAACTACCCTACAGCCTTCCAATTACTTGAGGCAAATTAAAAGAACATAGACACAAAAATAAAGTATGCACCAGGAATAAGTTCTGCTTTGATAAAAAGAGACTAGAAAGGAGATTTTGTTCCTGTGAATGAAAACTGAATGCAACCCAGTTGTTTTGGCTGGCTCACTTCCTGGAGTATGCATTTCTCTATGGAATATCTGAGAAAATAAAACATTTATACAGATTTTGGGTCCATATGTCCAAAATCCAAGTGTTTAGGAGTGTGAAGTAGTTAACAGTGTTGGCATTTAAGCAATCTGAACAGGAATTTATATACAATAGCTCATAAAAACAAGTGCAGGAGGATCACCCTCGTGGCAGCTTGTCTGGCAGCTCCTTCATTACTAAGTCATACACTATGTGGTATACCCTATTTCTGTAAAGAGAGAAGCTTCTAATTATATGACAATACAAACTGTGGAAAAACTTTGCAAAGCTGGCAAGAAACTCAGTTGTGCTGGGCTTGTAGTGCTCCATTCTCCTTGCTAATAAATGAAGAGGCTTCCAAGCAAATATCATGTAGCATACATATCTCTAATTGCCATTTTCTCTGATAACACGTTTGGCTTGTCTTATCTGCCAGCTACATCTCATTATTATTTGAGAGAAATGCTGATTTTGAAAAAAAAAAAAACCAACCAAACCTGTCAAGACTTCAGAAGATGGCATTTAGTCATTGAACATCATTCCTTAGCAAGTCATGTCTTGGCATGCAGGGATTTGGGTTTTAAAGACATTTTTCATTTTGCACTCATACATAAATGAAGTTTTCTTTCCCCATATGCACAGGGGGGTGTTTCTAATCAGATTTTTTTTATTATTATTAGTTGGACAAGATAGGCACATGCTATCATTAATAATTTGATTGTATTTTTCTTTGGCAGGTATAATTCTGAGATGCCAAAAAAGTTGTCACATCTGAAATAATAATCACTGAAAGATGCTTATTCTTCATAATTTGGAAAGCTACTAAAGTGTCCTACAAATAATCTATTTTAAGGTTCAAACTGTATTTATTGTAGTGTGTCATTTTGCATCCATGCTTTATTACATGTTATGACTCCATTACTGCAGGCATCATTTATATAATGTAATTTTTTTTTTTTTGTTCAGATTATGCCCTATCATATACTGCTAGAAAGGCGCATTTGTTTTTACATGATCAAAAATTTCACTTTATTAAAATTCAATAGTAGCAATTAGTTTTGGTTTTTGGTTTTTTTTTTGTTTTTTTTTTTTTTTTTTTTAAAGTCTTGTTTTACCACAGTGATTTCAGAGTCAAACGCCACAAACTAGGAGAAGGTAGAATCCAAGTAGCCCTCTGCATGCATAGAATTTGTAGTAGAAACCTTAGTTTTATTATTTATTTTTATTATTTATCTGATATAATTTTCTCCACAAGATCCTAAAGGGTAAATGAACTGCTGTTCATCACATCCTGAGATGACATCTTAACCCCTTTGAACTCCTTTACCTGGATCTGCCCCTCCTATGATTCCCCATTACATACAGAAGTCTCCATGAATCTTATTAAACTTTCCCATCTTCTACCTTTGAGTTTCCTTAATAATAATTAAGGTCCAAACAAGTCAAGACAGTTTGTTGCTTTGCTGTCTAAAAAGTTGCTTTTAATGTAATTGCAAATAAAGTTGTTCATATTTTAAACAAAAATCCTAATAGTGTAAAACTGTCATGCTGAAAGAGGCGGTATGGAATTGCAAAGTGCAAATGTAGTTGTGAAAGTGATGCTAAACAGTAAACCACATTCATATTTCTATTCTAAAGCAAGGACAGAGTGGTTTGGGTGAAGTAATCCTTCAATATTGCCAGCTATGTATGATAAGCCATGTTAAATAATTATTTATGGGAATGCTATAGGGTTTTTTATATCTACACTTGTAGCTTATTTTCATTTTAAAGACTGTGGAGCATAACTCTACTTTTAATTTTGTATTCAGTGTGGGGAGTTAATCCCAGAATGGGGCTTTTTTGATGCAAAATCTGAATGCTTGTGTAGTAACAACAGCTGTCCCCTCACCATGTGGTGTCTTCCATTGCTTTACTGTAGAGATGAATTTTGGCCCAGCGTTTCAGTAATATTGGACACACATGGTTTTAGGTGACAAAGCAGTATGTTTATGCATTCATTTGACTCTCGCAGTTACAGTTGGCTACAGATTAGAACAGGGAGAATACATTCACACCATGACCACCCTCATAGCTGCTTGTAGTAGTTGGATCACAGTAGGCGCTGTTGCATCTAAAGACACAATTAACTGTTGCTGAGGAACTGCAAATTCACAAAAGCTCTTTTACAGCTTTAGTGGTTGAGAGTGGATTTTCTAAAAGCTTTTTCAAAGATTTTCCAAATTTATAAATGTTTTAGATCTTCCCATTCTAAGATTATTGTCAGCTTGAAATAAGATTAAGAAGTTAATATTTTAATGTAGCTAATGAATACTTGTGCAGTGAATTAGTTATATAATTAGCTACAGATCTGCAAAATGATTGTAGTTTTGTCTGTTATTTGGGGAGAAAAATCTTATGAGTACTGTAATACTTACAAATGATTAGTAAAGTTTCGAGCGCATAAGAGAAATCAAAGCTTACTGAAAAAGTCTGAAAATAAAACTTACCATAAAGCTTTTGACGTGTGTACA
>JAAGNO010023526.1:0-11179 GCA_033439905.1 Ceryle rudis | reverse complement strand
CCTGCACGGCTGACATGCCCCGGCTCTGGCCCCCAGCCACTACACCGGGGCTTGGCTGCTCCGTCCAGCGACCACCCAACCCGCTCCCACACATCGCCACCCGGGCCCTGGGATGAGGGAAAAAGGGTCTTCGCCTTTCACCGGGAAAACGGAGTCATGGCTGAAAAGACTGATTAGTGTCACCAATATCCTTAGGAAATGCACATAATTTTCACATCAGAACAGCTGATTTTCACCCAGAAGGCCCTATACTCTGCTCAGCACAGGGAGGCATTTTGAGCAGAGTAAAGCCCGTTTTTAATACGTCCTAGTATAAAAATTAGGTTCCAAAATGGATTTTGTATCAGATGCACCTAGTGACTAGCTGTTACATAGGTCTTATACACAGGTATCTGTCTCTCCTTATACCAAGTAAGCTGTCAAAGAAGTGGTATCGGGAAAATACAGAATTGTTTTACTCAAAATGGTGAAAACTATTTTTAAATGCTTGCCAGTTATTTTTCCTGCTTTGTTATCCTTATATCCCACAGGGACTGCTTTGCTTCATAGTCATTCTAATGAAGGCTGTTTCAATCCTCATTTTATGGTTATGCATAACTTATGTATGCTGAACAGCATGTTGTTTCCTCTTTTCATACAGCATCATCATGCCTGTCACCCTAAATTTGCTGCTTAATTCTTTCCTGTCCACATGGCGCTGCTCCTTGTTTTAATTTTTTTCTCTCCTTTATTGTAGGAGCTTTCATCCACTTTTCCTGTTACTACACACGCTTCCACTACACATGCCAGCACCTGCCATTTAGCTCATTTCATTGCCCAGGAAAGTGAATTAACAATGGAGGAGTAGCAAGCTGGTTTCCTGTTCTGAAAGGAATCCTTAATAACATGTGTAGACCTGACTCTTGGGTTTGCTTCAGCTGCCATCACTTTGCATCTATAAAAGTTGGATCATTAACCGAGTTCTGACCCAACCAAAAAAAAACCGAAAACCAACCAACCAACCAAAAAAGAGTTTTATTGAGGGGAGATAATCAACCCTTATGTACCCACAAAGGTGATGTCCTTTAGAATACGGATGTAGGACAGGAGACAGTTCCACAAAGGCCACTGGCTCAGTGAAGTAGGGTCTAATTTTAAGCAGATCTGGCTGCTCTGAATTGTGCCAGAGACCATACCGGATCCTTTCTGCCCTCAGGATTTGAAGAATATAGAAAGACATAGAATGACCTGTGCCTAACCCTGGTCCCACAACTGTTGTTTACTGCACCACCTAAGTTTAGCCTTTAATTGATTGATACTATGCAAGTAGTAATTTCAAAGTTCAGTCTGAATGTCTGTCTTTGAAAACAATTATAAAATTATCACAATTCACCAGTGCTTTAGGGCATGGTGATAAGGGACTCCAGGAGGACCTGTTTGGAGAGACTAAATTGGTTTTTCTTCATATTTTTGACATGTTCTGATTTAACTTTCAAAGAGGTAATGTTCTTCTTACCTCTAAGTTGCCCAGCTGCTTGCAGAAATCTGCTGGTTTAAGTATGGTCATGTCCTCTCAATCTTTTACCCTGTGAAGAGAAAGGAAGTAGTCTCCATACATCTGACCATAAAAGAAGTTTCTCTAATAGCGAAGGTATTTGTTTGGTCAGACGCAGGTGTTTGTCCAGAAAGAAATTTGGCTTTGTGTTATGGCAAATGTTTAGGCTTTTGTCAATGTCTTCATTCTAATGTATCCACAAAAGTTTGCAGTCTTGAAAATAGCTAAGAATCCTTGCTGCTGCCTGCTGCTCAGTGCAAGATGCCTATCCTTTATTTCACCATAATCTGTGTTTCAGCTGCAACTTATTGAGAAGTCATGGAACTGGACTACAAAAAAAAAAAAAAGGTAGCTGGTTTTACCTATAGATAATAATGTGATTATTGTCTATACTGAGAAGCATATGCATGTATGAAACTTTCCACAGGACAGTTCTGATCACAGTTTCTGTGCCAGAACATTGGGTTTTTTTCAGTGAGATGATAAGACAAGCCCTCATTGGTGGCATTGTTCCATCAGAAGTCTGTGTGACAATACGTTCATAAAAATGACTAAGATGGAGATCATGCCACAGGCCATACCAATAACTGGCAGCATATTTCTTCTCTCTTTAACTGATGTCAGAGTTCTTTCACTGCCATCCATGGTCCTCTAGATCAGATAAGCGTTACTTCTTATGCCTGGTAAGAAGCCCTTTCAGGACCTAGACCTTCAACACAGTTAAGGAACTTCTTTATGGCCTTCTACTGAAATCAGGGTTATTCTCTCAGTAGAGCAAATGATCTGTTTGAATTTGGTCTGGGTGTTTTTTGAAAAAAACCCAAACAAACAAAAAACCCCCAAAACAAATCCTGTATGGAAAGACCAGAGTCTTGTCAAGAAAACCATGCCTACTATTTATCTTGCCCCCGCCCAGGATTTCAAGAGATCTGCAGATTATGAAATATTTATCTTGTTCCTTGCCTATCCCCAGGACAGAGAGATTTTAGTAGACGGTGAACAGCTGGATGGACCAGAAAGTCACAGAGGGGTGGAAAGAGAGAGATTGTAGAGGTCTTAGAAGCCACAAAGATTCTCACAAGGGGAGGAACAGAGGCAGCTGAAGGTGCAAAGGGATGATCTGCTTGAACAGTGGGTATCCAGGTTTCACCTTGCAGTAGCAAATTAGTGGACTGGCAGTAACTTTTTCCTTTCTGAAATGAAGAATGCCAACCTAGCTGCAAAGCAAAATCATCCAGCCAGTAATGCAGATGTAAAATCTGTTTCTTCTGCATCAAGTTCTAAATCAAGCTTAATGTTCCTAATTCACACTGTAGCTGCTGTTAAGAGTCCTTCCTCTTTATTAGTGTGTGTGCCTAGCTGATAACCCAGACTTGCATGGGTGATAAAATTAAATAAAAAAGAACCAGTCAAGAACATTCTTCAGGATTTATGTCTGGTTCTATTTACCAAATTGAGTTTGGGGGTGGGAAATGAGGTTTTGATATATGTTTCTCCTTCTTCCTTGCTCGTTTTGAGCTGAAGTCTAGGCTTGCATAGTCTAAATAGGTTTACAGTGCTGCCAAGCTGAGGCACATAGAGAACTTCTAAAAATGAGCAGTATGATTTATGACTGGACAGAGATACGAACATTCTCCTTCTGAATGGTTTCTAGGCTCACAGTGAGCCTTTTGTCTAGTGCAGGCTGAATTAGAAAGACAAGACTAGAACTGACTTCCTTAGTTTTGTTCTCAGCTATTGTAGGCAGCCATGCCATGTAATCCCTTTTATACTGTTCATTTGGCTCTAATCAGTATTAAAAAAAAAAAAAGTCTCTCAGTAAACTGGTTTGGTTCCAAGAACAGGCTCTTTCTGTGGTCTCTTGATCCCAGCAGTGCATTAGGGCTTTACCTGGGAACTTCAATCTTCCTAATATTTTCTTCCCTGATCTATCTCTGTTCCCCTAATCTTCCTTTAATTTCTATTTCTCTGTTTATTTTGCCTTATGTTTGCATTTTCCCTGCTTAGAAATCATCTAGAATCAAGGAGTCTGAGAGAAATCTCTTTAGAGTCCAACTGGTGAGTGCTGTCTAAAGTGAGCACAGCACAAGATTGTGCTACTATTTGTTAAAAGTAATGGTCTTCTCTTTCCTTGGCAGTGGCTTACTTTAAAACTATACTTGGAAAGGAAAACATGGAAGTATGGAGAGAGAAATATACAGTGTCAGATGTTCCTAGCAATAGCTGTTACATTCTATAGAATAACTGCCCATTGTAAAGTCAAATCCTCTTGCTTGGGTTATTTAGGATGGCATTGCAGATAGCATCGGAGAAGACAGTTCGTTAGCTCCCAAGAAGCTGACAAAATGTGTAGTACATATTTGCTTCATCCATTCTTACAGCATACTCAATGAGTTGAATTAATTTGGGGGGATTTTTTTAAGTAAAAGAAACAGTTAAGTATCAGTGAAATAGTTTACAGTGCTGACAGGACATCAGGAGGGCAGGATGAGTTCTCCAAAAGTGAAGTACCAGAAAAAAACACCAATGGCTTATATCACATGGCTAATCCTTCTTGTAAGGTGCTTTTCATGCTTGCATCGGAACATTGTGGATTACAGTCAGGAATTTCAGTGAAGGCTGATATGGGAGAGGAAGAACTAAAAGCAAGCAAATAATTCCAGAGATTGTTAATTAGATATAATAGAGCCAGACCAATAACAAACAGCTGATGCTTCTCAGTGAAAAAGAACAGCAGTTCCTTTCATAGAATCATAGAATGGTAGAGTTTGGAAGGCACCTCTGGAGATCATCGAGTCAAACCCCTTTCCAGAGCAGGATAACCCAGGGAGGCCACACAGGAACAGATCCAGGTGGACTTTGAAAGTCTCCAGAGAAGGAGACTCCACAACCTCTCTGGCAGCCTTTTCCAGTGCTCTGTAATCAACACAGTAAAGAAGTTTTTCCTCATGTTGAGGTGGAACTTCCTGTGATCCAGTTTGTGACCATTACCTCTCATCTTATCTCAAGGCACCACTGAAAAGAGACTGGTCCCTTCTACTTGACACTCACCCTTCAGATATTTGTAAACATTAATAAGATCCCCTCTCAGTCTTCACTTTTCCAGACTGAACAGCCCCAAGGTCTCTCAGCCTTTCCTCATAAGAGAGGTATTCCAGTCCCTTAATCATCCTTGTAGCCTTTGTTGGACTCTCTCTAGTATTTCTCTGTCTCTCTTGAACTGGGGAGACCGGAACTGGACACAATACTCCAGACATGGTCTCACTAGGGCAGGTCTCACAACTTGCTGGCCACACTCTTCTTTATGTACCCCTACCTACCTACCATTGGCCTTTCTGGACACAAGGGCAAATTACTGTCCCATGGATAACTTATTGTCCATAGGGACTCCAAGGACTTCATGGAGCTGCTTTCCAGCAGGTCTACCCCTACCCTGTACTGGTTCATGGAGTTACTTCTCCCCATAGGAAGAACTCTATACTTGCCCTTGTACTTCATTTGGTTTCCTTTTGCCTAGTTCTCCAGTCTCACCGGATCTCACTGAATGATGGCACAGCCTTCTGGTGTGTCAGCCTTTCCTCCCAGTTTCATATCATCAGCAAACTTGCTGAGGGTACACTCTATCCTTTTGTCCAGGTCATCGATGATGTTGAATAGGATTGGACCCAGTACTGACCCCTGGGGAACACCACTAGTTACAGGTCACCAGCTGGACTCTGTGCCACTGATCATGATGCCCTGAGCTCTATCATTTAGCCAGTTTTCAACCCATCTCATCATCCCATCTTCTAACCCACGCTTCCTGAGCTTACCCATGAGGATTTTATGGGAGGCAGTGTCAAAAGCCTTGCTGAAGTCAAGGTAGACAACATCTACTGCTCTCCCTGCACCTACCCATTTAGTCACATGATCGTAGAAGGCTATCAGATCAGTTAGACATGACTCCCCTTTAGTAAATCCATGCTGGCTACTCTTGATAACCTTTTCTTCCATGTGCTGAGATATGATCTCAGAATGAGTGGCTCCATCACTTTTCCAGGGATGGAGGTGAGGCTGACTGCTCTATAATTTCCAGGGTCTTCCTTCTTGCCCTTTTTGAAGTCTGGAGTGACATTGGCTTTCCTCCAGCCCTCAGAAACCTCTCCCATTCTCCATGTTCTTTCAAAAATGATGGAGAGAGGTAGAGCAACAACATCATCCAGCTCTCTCAGCACTTGTGGGTTCATCCCATTGGGGCCCATGGATTTGTGCATGTTAAGTTTACCCAAGTGATTTCTAATCCAGTTCTCATCGACCAGTGGAGAGTCTTCCTCCCTCCAAGTTTTTTCTCTTACTTCCAGGGTCTGTGATTCCTGAGGGCTGGTCTTAGTAGTGAAGACTGAAGCAACAAAGGCATGCGGTAGCTCTGCCTTCTCTGCATCCTCTGTCACCAGGGCTCCCACCTCATTCAGCAGCGGGCCCCCATTTTCCCTAGTCTTCCTTTTACCATTGATGTATTTATTTGTAGAAGCCTATGTAGTGAAGCAGCATGATGATGAAGCAGTACAAACACAAAGCAGTCTGGTCTTGGAGCACATAGATGTCCTGTAATGTTTCAAGAGACTGTAGGAAAATCAGCAAAAAGAGATGATACAGAGAGGAGGATTTAATCAGGTGGGGAAATCCAGAATATTCTTTCTGCCTTCCCCAGCACTGCTCATACAGTGGTGGACAGTTTACCTGCCATCTGAATTACAACCTGATCTAACCATTGATATTTCAAGGACAAGCACTTGGCACTGACAGTTGTCATGATCCACTGAAAACCACTAAAACTGCACAGGAGAATGCCAATGAATTGCAGACGGATTCCATTGCTTAGTTAGGCAAACCATGCAGATAGTGCTTGATGGCGTACACTAAAATTTCTCTGAATACCTGAATATTCTGGAACTGAATTGTACCTTTCTTATGCTTGATGCTGTTTTTTTTTCTCTAGTAGCATAGGCAGGAACAGCAATATTCTGGACATTTTTATATCAACTGCAGAATTTTTCTTTAAATCCCAGTTGACAAGTCAAATAATATAGAGTTTCTAGGAGCTTGTATGCAAAGTCATTTGAGGTGATTGCTACTACTCATTTTTTACTCCTTTGGAAACTGGTTCATAGCCCAGTCACCCAAAATATATTTCTGGAACTTCCGTTCAGCACACTGTTGAAAGATTGAAGTGCTGCTCCATTTCACTTTTGTAAGAACAGCATCATGTTGTATATCAGTTAGCCAGTTGCTGCTTTAAATTCTAGCATGAGACCTGTGAATCCAGTGTGAGAGCTCTGGTGTCCCTGAAGAATTACTGTGATTCACATGAGAATTGAATTAGGCTAGTATTACTTTTTACCTTTGTAGTCTTTGTCACTGGCAAACTACAAGGGTTCATGAAATATATGATATCATGCAAATTCCATAGTACTGTATATTCAAACTATTTCAGAACACTACTTTATGGATTCATTTTCCTATTTTCATACTGAGTCATCCACAGAGGTATTGTGTGACCTCAAAAGACTTCCTGGAACTGATGTCAATGGGATAATCCTGTACAGAGTAACATTTATTAGCCGTTCTGATATTTAAGGTCTAAGTTATATCTCTACTTTCTAAAGTATCTCTAAACCTCTGCTGTTGGAAGAAAGAGAGGCCGTGGACATACGGCTCTTCATCAAACGTGCTGTAGTAGATCTTTTGGCGTCACCTGCTCCACTTTGCTCTCAATTGGGTAATTGTTAACAAACTGCCACTTTCTTGAGACAACCAGAGTTTTTTTTGCAGTCAGTGGCTTGCATCTACAGTCAGCAGTCTGAACAACTGAAGGCTCATTTCAGAGCTAGCTGAGTTTCCCCACAGCTGTACTGCCATCTGGCCTGTTTCTTTTACATCATGCTCCATGTCTCATTATTCTTTTCCTATGAGCTGTCCTTGTGTCTATTAATCATCACAACTGCTTGTTTTCCCTTGCCTGGGATTTGGTCCTCTAATCTCCTCTTCAGTTTCTTCAGAATTTATTTAGTCACAGAGTATTTTTGAGCTTGCCTCGAAAAAAAATGTGACCCCTGTAATATAAATTCCAACTTCAGCTGTGCCTTGCTTATATTTCCCTCCAACCAAAGAAATTTGTTACAGCAAGGGATTCTGGTAAGATAAGTGTCTGTCTGTAAACACTCCAGAGAGAGTGTAGGAGAGAATGGGCTGTGAGCCTTTGCTCCTTCCTCCTTGTGGAGGGTATGGCAGCATCTTCAAGGTTATTGCACAGCAAGTTAACTGGAAAGGAAAATACAGAATATTTTTGTGTAGTGAAACTGAGTGTTGGAGGACACTGATAAGCCACCAGGCATCTGGGAGGAGTGACAGTTTTGGGTGAGGAAGGGAAAAAGAACTTGCTTCCTTTAGTCAAATCTCAGAGCTGAAGATTGTGATGGCTAAGAGGAGACTTCCCCCAGCTCTGCAGGGCTACAGGGAAAAGGGAGTCACTGTTTGTCAGGAGGAAGCCAGGCTAAGGACTGACAGAGGAGCTTCTGCTGTTTTCTTTGCTGATTTGTCTTTTATCCATTCTATTTCTAATAAAGATAAGATAAGGATAACTAAACTGAAGATCCAGTTTCCTGACATCAGGATGGAAAAGGCAGAGGGGTCACAGTGAATGAAACTGAGAATTAGATAAAAGTCAAATTTGTCATCAGTACAAATCTAATGAATGGTGTTATTCAGAGTGCATATCTTACCCCTCTATACAATCCTGGTACAGCAGGAACCAGCCATACAGTAACCAGAGTCATTACTATGCCTACTCTCTCAACAGAAGAAAATTTTAGCCTATTAATGCTCCAGCTTTTTTTTTTAGCTGGAGTTACCATGTATTTTATATTCTCTACATTGTGGTTTTTGCATTTTTCTGAATATTTTTGCATCTTTAAGCTGTGTGAAGTAGAGCTTTTCAATGTTAACCAGTTTATTGACTATCCTTTTCACAAATTTAATTATCAATTTAATATATTATCAATTTAAGATATATATGTCACTTCCCTTGCTTGAAATGTCTTCCCCCGTCATCTGTACCAAATGCCAAACCAGCAATGTGAGACTGTCCTCTAAGTGATGGTACAAGTATCTGTCAGGATGACTGTGGCATGCTTACCTTCCTTTTCTCAAGTCAGAGGTCACTTGTGCTTATAAGGAGAAAAAAAGCTAGAGAAAACTAGACTGTTTTTTCTCCCACCTAGTTTTTTGACGCTTACCTCACTTCTGAGTCCTGTTATATCACATGGTTTGCTTTGGATCTTCTTCTGCCTTCCAGGCTCTGTATCCTCATGAATAAACCTTTAAAGTCTTTCTCATCATTTTGAGAAGAGAACAATTTAATACTGACTATAACTAGAAGTGTCTAGTTAAACTGCATATAAAGTTCTAATTGAAAGGGTACTTTCATCATGATGTGTAAACCTGCATAATTCTGTGCCCTTTCAGAGTAATGTCAGTTGAAGTAAGATGATGGATATTGTCTGAAGGTCTGTTTATTTAGCAAGTAAGTGCAGGAAATCTGGACAAGAGTTTTCATTAAAAAAAAAAAAAAAAAAAGATCAAACAGAAAAGGTAAACTCTCCCTGTCACAGGTGTTAAATTCTGTCATAGTTCAAAGTCTGCATTAAAAAGGAGAACATGAAACTAGTCAGTATTACTCTTGCCAATGAGAAGTTAGATACTAAATCAGAAAAACTAATGCTGGCCTCATAAATAGCAGCTTCTGTCTCTTAAGCCTCTCATTCTCCCTACAGAAGACTCCGTGAAGCCTGTCTGAGGTCAGTTCAGTGCTTCATGTCCAAGCCCAGCACCAGGCACAGGCAGCAGCCCTGCTGACCTCACTGGCCTTCGTGCTGCCCTCACCACCTGCCTGCTGCACCAGGGTTGGCCCTTTGTCTCTCCATGCTGGAAAACTGGATGACATTAAGTTTCCCTGATATATGCAGTCTGGAGTAAAACCAGGTCAGAATGCAGTTTACCCGAGACCTGATTTAAAGCTGTGATTACTAAGCCATCTTTTCTGTTTTCTGTCCTGTCTGCCTCCCATTTCCTGGCTTCTGTGGTGGAGGAGATGCAGTTTTATCCATGTGATTCTGCATGCTATACAGTGGTCTTAGTTCACCTTCTGAAATACTCATGATTAACTAGAAGACCCGGAGAAGAAAAGACTTAAGGTAATTGAAGAATGTGCTGGTGAAGTTTTCCTGGGTTCTGATACAGATTTTCCTATCATGTTACGTATCAATCATAAGAAAGTTATTCACAGAGGTGTTAGTTAGCAGAGTAACATGGACTGGTATCATTTTTGTATCAAAGGAGATGTGATTATCATAGTGATGCTACTTTGTAACAGTCTTCAAAGCTTTAAGGAAGAAGCTTATGTTTAAAGCAGTAAGATGGTAAAAAGAAAGCAAGTTGGAGCTGCAGACATAAGCTAAAGGCAAAGTAGAAAATAGCAGTAGTGTTTAGCATAGACATGATGAGTGGCAAAAGGACTGTAGGAAACAGAGCTGGAAAAATGGAGGTGACAGTAGTCAAGCAACAAGATTATCAGCCCATCAACAAACACTTTGGCAGTCTCACAGGCAAAACATGATGGTCTTTGCAAAGCTGTGGAGGAAGGAGTGATAACATTTAAACAGAGCCAAGATGTAAGGGAATCTGGGAGGGGGGTTGAGGAAAGATGGTGCCCTGCTTATGCTTAGTGAGTAGGAAGATGATGCTGTCATCTCTGATGAGAGGAGGACAGAGACGGAAAAATGGGAAGAAGTTTGAGTACTAGTCAGACTAAAATAACAGACCTGCAGCAAACACTGAATTGTTGTCACGGTTAGATAAATGGTGACTGTTTTTAAGTGAGTTTCACAAAGTGCTTCTAAGCTATTGATTCCTTCATGTATCTTCTTTCCTTCCTGTGAACTGAGCAGCTAAGCACTAGTGTATTTCTGAAATATCTGGTTATTCTGCCCCATCCTAGAGCCTCTATTTCTTATGAACAGTTTTAATCAAGAGAACAGAGAACATCAAAAGAAGAAAAGATGAGCTGTGCTCCCTTTTGCAGAGGATGAAGTGAAACAGACTGAGAACTGAACAAAGAGGAAGTAATTACGAGAACTGATCTTCACAGGAACTGAGGCAGGAAAATATCTGACAGGCTGGTGATTTTCTTCTGTAATAAATGTTGGGCAAAAAGAAGTCCTGGCATAGTATGAGTCTACACTGGTAAGCATACAGATACAGATAGGAAGTACTGATGAGGGTGCTTAAACCACTCAAAGCATGTTGCTTTCCACAAGGAAAGTAATAAAAGCTTGGATTTTGACAGATGTAGCTCGTTTTGGATAACTGCATAGATGTCCAGAAGAAATACAGAAAAAAACTATTAAAAGAGGAACAAAAATAGTGTCAGAGTCATTTCAGAAGAGCAGATGAAAGTACTCAGTAGCACCATCACAATGTACATACGATAGAAATGTGAGTATAGCCAGCAACCAGACTTACCACCTGGGCAGGAACAATCCCCACTGTCAATACAGGCTGGGGGAGGAGGCGATAGAGAGCAGCCCTGCAGAAAAGGACTTGGGGGTG
>JAAGNO010023525.1:94559-105803 GCA_033439905.1 Ceryle rudis | reverse complement strand
AAAATTTATACAGAAATAATATATGTATTCATGGATTTGGTTTCTGAGCCTTCTGTAGTCCATATGCAATGAAATAAAATAATTACTGCAAAATGTCTCTGATCTGATGTGACATGGTTTACAGACAGAGTTCCTTCTTTGCAAAAGTGTAAATAACTCTGTATGGTACAACCAGGTGAAGAAATCAGATATAAATATCTAAGTATCACTACTGCAGGCCTAAGTGTGAATGCCCTGTAAATTAAGCAAACTCTATGGATGTTTCAAAACAACTTATTGCCTGCTTCAGAAACATTTGCAATATAATTCCTAATTTTAAAATGCCATGAAATAAAACACTAGGGTAAATTAATCCAGCACAACTGAGACACAGCACGTTGGCCACACCTTTCCCTCAGACCCAATGCTTGAAGGATTTTTGACTCTGCTTATTCATGGCAGCTCTCAGCTTTTGCATTTTCCTTGTAACAGTCCCTGCTTTTCTATGGCACAAAGTGCCACTACAGGCAGGAGAGAATATGTTGCCCTTTCAGTAACCCTTTTTTCAGGACACCTCCCCAGTTCAACTGGTTAAGATGATTTATTTTAAGCACCATATTATGCTGTCCATCCAGTAATCAAATGTAAATAAAAGCAAATCTTTGCAGACTTACTGCTTGCCTTTTTTCCTGAAGTAGACTATGTGTGGTGAAAACAACTGAATGACCTCAGACTGACTCTTAAGAGTTGTCCTGGTCCCTTATGATGATTTAACCATATGCAAAGCACTAATTTTTTTTTTTTTTTTTTTTTTTTCCCCTAAAAGTGTCTTTCTCCAGTCATTCCAGGGGGAAATACCATTTTCTCAATATATCCAACTCATTTGGGAGTTCCTATTGCTTTGAAAGCACTGCCTTGATTCATTCCCAGTTCCCAGTGTAGCACAGAGAGGGACATTTATTCCTTGGGTTGGAACAAACCTGGCCTTGCTTGAGGGGCTGGAACCTGATCTGTAAAATCAGGCTCCAGCTCAAAACTTTATTACTCCCTTTCAGGTAGTGTCAAAGACTTGGTCCCCATGGAAATGAGTGGCAACATTTCTGCTGACAATCTGAAACCACAATTTTAACCCAGCAGCATCATAAACGGCCAGCAATCAAATAAAAACACTGTGCCCTTTTGCCATGGTGTCATGAGAGGGAGAAAAGTGATAAATGGATTTAAAGAACACTCACCCATATGGAAAGAAAAGGCCGAGGTGTAGAGCAGGCAAGTACGCTGTAAGAACATGGGTCATAAAATTTTCAAGTCCTGCCCATGCATCCCAGAACTTTTGACTTGGCTTCTGATTTGTGGAAAAGCTTTGTCATGCATTGAGGGGAGTTGATTCCTGAAGGAAAGAGGTCTATGAATCATTGAGGACCCTTCCTAAGGCTCTCACAGGATCTCCTCCACCTCAGGGATATCAAGAAAATAATACATTAACAGAGCAAGAGTACAAGAAATATGTCCTCAAGGCCCTATGATCATCATAATAAAGTTAATATTTTCCAGCCTGTTGAGGAGGGCAAATGTACTAGGCTTTTTTGCTGCCATGGTACTTGTTTGTAGGTCTGTGCCAAGCCCTGCTCTAATGAACAGAAATGATCACACAGCCAGATGGTCTCAGGCCTTAGCAGAAACACAATCCTGTGTCCTGGTGATCAAGGACCACAAGCTTATTCAGCTCATCCCTGAATCCACACAAACTTATAGCCCTTGATCTGAGCCTCCCCTCCTGTCTTTCAGCTGAGCTGGAAGAACTAAGGACCCTACATCATCTCCACACACAGAGAATTTTTAAGCTGCTTTTTGATTCCTTGTGGCTAGATTGCTGCAAAGCACCCAGCACACAGTCCCCTGGACATTCAGTGTGCAGCCACAGCGCCAAGTCTGCAAGGCAAAGAAAAATGTCCAGGTGGCAAATCCACAAAGGTTACAGGCAGTAGTTACCTGTTTTCATTGTCACAGCTTTGAGCTTCGTGTGGTGCAGGAGGGGATGTTTGTGCTTTTTTTTGCACCCGGGTTCAGCCGCACCACTGAAAGGGCACAGTCCTTCCCCTGACTCGTGCTTTTATAGGTATCATATGGAGGCATGCTGCAGCCCTTGACTCAAGCTATTAATCATGTTCCTTAAACATTGTCAACAAAGCCTTGTTTCTCATTAAACAGCCTGAAAGTAGATCTACTGACAGTCCCGAGAGGAAAATAAAGAAGAAAGGTATTTGTTTCCAGGCACAGTTCAAAGCAACAAAACTAAGGACTGCTGAAACAGAAACGATTATAATTATTTTTTTTCCACAGCCTGAGATAAATTCTCAAACAATACCCTACTGAGGGAAAGCAGCATGGCAGAGATACTACTAGTCTATTGTTTCATGTCTTCCACATGGGGTGTCAGGAGATAGCTTGAGAAGCAGCAGATTAAGGGTACAAAAATCTCACTCTCAACTCCAGAGATGCAGATGGGCATCGATGGACACATAGAGAGAAAAGATAGTGACAAGCTCATACTAGCATAATCAAGACTCAGGTCCCACTGAAATATGGTCAAACAGGCAAATACAGATGTGGTTAGACATTGAGAGAGAGGGGAAGAGAGAGAACATTGCATCTGAATTTTCATGCCCATTCTCTGCCAGCAGGTCCAGCTGACACACTGCAATGCTAACCTGAATTATCAAAGCAGTATGCATTTATAGTCAGAAGTGTCATCCCTCTTCTGCAAATAACAAGTTAAAATCCTTGCAGCTGGTGGAGTTACAGAAAGCTTGATGCTGGCTCTGAGCCTGCTTTTTTTCTGATTTCTATTCTTTGTTTGTTTGTTTATATGTATTCCCTCTTTATAAGTAAAGTGTACCTGGTTTTGTGAAAGGACACACCCGTGCTTCCTCAGTGTGGACTTTGAATTCATTGTTTCCCAGAGTACACTTTAGCTCTGTGCTTCCTGAAAAATTGCTTCAGTCTGGCATGCCAAAGAACTAGGCTGTGATCAGGCAGATAGGAGAGTCTTGGGAAATCCATATAGAAGAATTCCTGGCTGTTAGCCCTTTAGTGGCCTCAGGAACTCCATTACAACTTCCCTGGACCCTTGAGTTTCTAGCACACAGCATTCCTGGCCTCCCAATGGCTCTGTGCTTAGGAATAGTTGACTGCATGGTCATATGATGAGTATGACCAGACCGCTGAGATTGACCATGTGTGCTACTGAAAACTTTGTCTCTGCATGATTTAGTAAATCATGCTTCCTCAATTCACAGTCATAAAATGGAAAAGATCTTCCCTTGTTCCTGCAGTTGCATCCAGTTTGGCTCTGCAGCGAGATATTTATGTAACCCTGCAACCTGAAGCGGGCTTGATCATCCCCCCTTGTTTCCCACAGCCACTGAGCACTGGTGGTGGGAAAAGGCTTGTATGAAGAATGGCCAGGATGAGCCAGGAATGAGGCAGATGCCTTCCTTCTTGACCTTCTGCAGCCATATGAAGACTGAAACCATGTGGTCCCTTGTTTTCCTCTAACACATGGATGATTGAATGACACCCCATCCCTAGACCAGTTACCCTTCTTTCTTCCTTTCCCACATTTTTAGTCAGCTTGGTCTTGGTGGGGAGAGACATGCAGCTAGGTTGGCCAGACTCCAATGAATCTTTAAGGTTTACCATTTGCTTTTGTTTTCCAAATAATTTTTCCTGTCTGTCAATAGGGAAGTCACTCAGATCCTGATAGGAGAGCATCAAAAACAGCAGTGAAATTTAAGAAACTGAACAAATGGGTGCATCATCATCAGATGTGACAGACACCATCAACAACTTTCATGATTAATGAGAAAAAAACTACTTAAAATATCAAATAATAGATCATCTCAGATCACTGCAGCCCTGACATCCTGTTCTTCATACCAAGGAATATCAGAGGTGATTTTATTTTCCAAGAAATTTTACTAAGTGTTCTCAGTCTGTCAGAAAACCTATTATCTCCTCTCTGCTATTATTTACTACCCAGTCACATCCATCCCTACAGCCTATCCTTAAACCATCAGCTAAGAACAGCACAGTATCCAAATGCTGGCATCTTTGCTGGCCCTGACACTTTGCAGCATCTCCCAAGGCTCATTTGCTAACTCCCAGTGTAGAAGGTGCACACTGTGGCAAGAGGAGTCTGAAAAATTTCTCCCTAGAAGCTGTCATAACACTCACCATACAGGATCTGGCATTCCCTTTGCTGCACGGTACTAGATCCAGCTCTCAAACTCGATCTTTTCTGAACTGGCCTTAGAAGCAGTGGGCAAACACTTCATCCTCTTTGGGAAAGATATGCCTCTCATGCCATCTGACTGGTTATTAAATAATACAACTTCATCCTTTTCTGTCAGCTCCAGGTGGGAAGTGGAGATTTCCGTGCTGCTCCTGGGAGGTAGAAGCTCGTCTCCCCCAAGCCATGGCTGCAGGTGGTAGTCTCACCGAGATCAGTGGAAGAAGGACCAAACACCCCTACCCACTTTTTTACCCCACTGGGTGACATGCCACATGGTCCAGCAGTGACTTTTGCACTACCAGCATTTCTGTTCCTGGTAAATAAAGGGACACCTGTGTGTATGGCTGGCACCTTTCCCAAACACAAGGGCATTTGTCCTGGGCCCATTAAAGCCAACGGAAGCCTTCTCCTTCATTTCAATGGGTTTTTAAAAAGCTTAAAAAAAACCCCATGTAACCTCAAACTACATATCACTGCAAGTGAAAAACTTGAAATTCATTCTTCTCTATTTAAAAATAATTAGTAGGATTTAAATGATAAAAAAGAAACACAAATTGCTTTGATTATGTACCATAGACTGTGTGAAAAAATACCTATTAAGATTACAGGTTTTCATCAGCAAATTCTGTGTTAGCTAAGATTTTATTCTGCAGCTTTGATAAACAACTGAAACAATGTAGACTGATGTTTAGCATGTTTTAGATCCTCAGTTGCCTCAGGTATTATTTCTAGACAGCATTTGAAGCCAAGGCTTGTGTTCTTTAGTCCAAGAAAAATATTTTTAAGCAAAAACTATTTCAGTTTATCTCGTGAACTTGCTGCCTGCAGATGATCCACTAACTTGAAGGTGAAATAAAACAACAAATCATCCAGAGAAGCAAAACTCCTTTTTGGTTTACCTTAATACTTAAGATAACACAGTTATATATCATCCCCTGCAGAGACCAGTGAGTGTATAATAAAATCCAGGGTGAGAATGTTGACCACTAGAACTGTATTGATAGAAAATAATTCTGTGTAATTGCAGAGTATAGAATTAGAAATGAGAGCAGAAACTTGTCTGTTCACAGTAGTATCTGTTATATGCCTTGTAAGTCAGAATCAGAATGATTCTGTGGTAAAATCCAAATGAAACACCAAGGCTCTTGTGAAGGAATGCAGACAATAAAGCTTTTATGTGCTGTTAGACAGGATGGGACAGGATAGAATTAATGGTAATTCTTACAAAATCAGAGAGTAATTTAAGTTAAAGGGGATTTCTAGAAGTCACTGATCGAAGTTCCTTCTCAAAAACAAGGCTAGCTCCAGGTTAGCTCCTGAACAACCTGTTCAACATTTTGAAAATATCCAAGGATTGAGATGCCACAGCCTGTCTGCACAGTCTGTCCCAGCATGTGTCCCCCTAGGTGGGTTCTTCCTCTAAATGCAGTAGGATTTCCACTTGCTGCTATTCACATCTGCTGCCTCCTATCCTTTCACCGGGCAATTCAGAGAGAAGTCTGGCTCTATCTTTATATTCCCCATTGGGCAGGTGAAGACAGCAGTAAGATCCCAGCTCAGCTCTCTCTTCCATGGACTAAGCCATTGTGGTTGTCATAAACAATTCTCATTCACTTCATCCTCCTCTGGCCCCACAGAATCCAGTTTCCAGTAAATGCCTTGTACTACATCCCCCAGCTGGACACGGTATAGCTTGATATAGCTTCACAAGCACACAATGGAGGGAAATAATTGCTTCCCTTGATCTGCTGGCTATGCTTTTGCTAATACTGCTGAATTTCCAGCTCTGTCCTCCCCACTGCAAGGGTACATTGTTGACTCAGATCAGATCAATTGGTCCACTGGGGCCCACTACTCCTCTTTTAGGTCTCCAAGTCCCTTTTGTCTGGATTCCCAAGATTTCAGCCTCTGCTGCTATCTAGCACCACTCCAGCACATATGCAAGACTTCTAATTTATCTGTATTGACTAGTGCACTGCTCAATTGAGTTTCAGGAGTGATAGAAGAAGCCATATTAAAAGCCTTGCTAAAGAAGTGAAGTAATAAATTCAGTAATAAGTGCTAGGGAAAGAAATTAAGGCATAGATACAGAACATGAATGCCTATTCCTGCCCTAGTCAATAGTTTTAGAATCAAACAACTCTTGAGAAATCCCTGGACTTTTTTTACATAGAAGATGCAAAATGCTTTAACAATGTCCTAGCTCTATTTCATTAAGTTAGCTTGGATACCACAAACACTTCAGACACAGCTATATGACACTTACTACATGTCATTCTCCCTGACAATGAGTATAAAGCATGTGGGACTGAAGGTTGTCACAGCTACATTTTGTCTAGTGTCCCAGAGAGCTGGTTTATACCTAGCTGAAGGTTCTTAATGGTTTTTGGCTGGTGCAGGCATATTCCAAGAACCTTCAGATACAAAAGTTCATTTCAAAAGTTATCATTCAGTTATTGTTTCATTAAGGAAGACAGAAAATTAAGGACTTCAGGGAAAATAAAGATTATTTTGAAGGCTGGGAAGGGAGATTGGTATGTGAAAGTGATCTAATAAGGAATTGCAGGAAGGCTTTCATGTAAATATAATAAAAACCAAAAGGAACATTTCACTAAGAATTATTAATGAAAAGAAAAAAATAGTCCTTGACAGAAAAAGATTGCAAATAACTGTAAGATCAGCCAACAACATACAAAACCTCAGAGTCCAGGAGCAGGGATGAGGGGTAAAATGGTATTTGGACATCCACCTAAAACTAAGACTGCGTCTAAGTTGCCACTGATATCAAGTAGCTGGTAACTAAATACATGTGTTCAGAAACTATATAAGGAAAGTCTAGAGTATTAAAGTATACTCTGGATGAAGCGTGTCTAAAGAAACAAGTCTACATGTAACTATAGAAATGCTACAGGTTTCATTTGCTTAAAGGTTCAGGACTGGTGCAGAGACAAGAGTAAATCTACTTGAACTAAATTCACTCAAGCAACTTTCACTTGAATTTCATCCCAAACCTGGGGACACTCCTTCTAGAAGGTTTCTTTAATTTCTGACTTTTCCTAGTGATGTGGTAGCTGAATCAATGCCTCCAGACTATTTCTGTCCTTTTTGCTTTAAAGGTTATCTATGTATGATTTAAGAAAATTAATTTGATCAAAACCATTCAGCCATTTCTGTTGATTTTTCAGCTTTTTCTCAAAGATTTATTTTTTCACATTGTGGATTAGATTGTACTTTCCTTGCTGCAAAAAAAACCCTTTTCTCAATCAAGGTAAGAACAAGCAAACTTCTCATTAGCTACAAGAAAAACAGAAATAAATCTAGACTCATTCAAAAAGCAGGCTGTAATAATTTCTAATTCTTTCCATAACTCTAAGGAAGCCTCATTTCCGAAGAGAACTTCTGAGATAATCCTTGAATATTAAGAAATGAGCAGAAAACGCAGGAGATTTAGCAGGCAAATTGGAGAGAGCAAGAGAGGATTGAGCACCTGGGGAAGAGACATGCTTCGGCATTCATTAGACTGGCTGTTATTTCTCACAATCTGGAAAGAAAACATTCATCATTTTTCATTCCTCAGTCACACACATGGTTCTGAGAGTTTTAAACAACAAAAAATTCTATTTAAAAAAAAAAAAAAAATTCAAGTACCTGATTTTTATGTGAACAGCAGACTCAGGCATGAAATTTTGCCAAAGTGCTTAGAAAACATTTTTTTAAAATAACATTCAGGATGACAATTGTGCCACAGAAATATTTTATTTAATAGCTCTCAGCAAGTACAAATTCTTGCTCTCTACCCCTTTAGATGAAAATACCTTATTTTTTCTTACTACTAGATGTGGTAGGAACACATTTTCTAATAAAGAAATGCTGGACCACTTGCCTGTTTAAAACATGAAGCTGTGGTGCTTTTGCAAACTTTCATTCGGAAGAAGAGCAACTTTTCCTCCACTGTAGAAAATGTATGCAGTTGTGAGAAGCTGATTTCTTTTCAATTAAATACTCTCATTAAACATTGTGAGCAGTTTTGGTGTTTCTTTTTCAAGCAGCTACAGTCCCAGTGCAAGGAGGTCTAAACTTTACAAATATATGTATGCATATAAGCTATCCCCTCTCTCTTTGCATGCATAAATTTATGCATGTATATAAATGCCCCCAAAAGCGAAGATATGTTTGAGCTTTCTAGGCTAATATTAAATGTTGCTCTATAATCATAACCTATTTCACAGGTAAACTAGAGCAGGAGCTCTTCTGAATTCCTGAATTTTGTAGGAACAAGAAGGGAAGCTTGTGTCTTTGATTCCAGTCTTTTCATGTGAAACTTAACGACTAGCTAGATCCTGATTTTGATAGTCCTTATTTTTTTTTATCCATATCATTAGTATGTGTACAGGCATAACTTTTCATATACCAATAATTAATTCTACCTGAAAAGCTGTTACACACAAATTAAGGTGGGCATAGCTGTGTTCCCTTGTTTCTCATTTCTGCCCCCAGTGCCTCACATTAATTACAAGCAGAAAGCACAGATGACACTACAAACTCCACAGCATCTGCTCAGGCCTTAATTAATCCAATCTTCACACAATCCCCATGACAACAATGCTCAACAGACTCCCCTGACTTACACTACATATTTTATTCAAATAATGGCCACAGAACTACATCTGTGTTAGCAATGTAGTGTCAATGCTGATGGGAATGGAACAAGTCCTTGCTCTACTTGACCCCTCCTCGTGCATTACCTCATTAGACTGCATAATGGCATTCAAGCTAAGTCATATTAAAGCAGACATGCTCTTTTTCAAAGCCTAGAAAGAAACCCATTACCACTCTTTTATGTTTAAAAGAAACTCTCAGGCTTCAGAAAATGAATTGGAATATTTTCCTATGCTGTGCATGGAAATCATATCATAAAGGTGATTAGGAAAGTATCAATAGTAAAAGGTATTTCTTTGGTGTATTTCCTATCTCTCCAGTCCTGTTACCTTATCAGCATAGACTCCAAGCAAGAGTTTTGGCAAGGTATGATCCTCGTTATTTAAATTTTAATGGGCAATGCAGTAACAGTAGCTATTAGCTAATGGAAGAACTGGTTATTACAGTTATTGGGTGGGCAAGGGACACCCATTCTCAGTTTTCAGTTGCACCCTCCCTAGCTATGTTGGACAAGACAATGGGTTTAATGTTGCCACTACAACAGTGTCAGGCAGCTCTGCCATCCAGGTAGCAGACACCCTGCTGCCTAGAAATGAAATGTTTGTCTCAATCCCCTGGTGAAGGCAGTCCTGATGGCCAAAGGCCAGGAGCAACCCACTGCCAATCCAGCCTCTCCCACAGCCAGCATGGGCACTGGGAGGATGTTTAGATAAAACCTCTTGGGCCAGCCTCAGAGAGGGAAGCATAAGCTGCCCCTGCTGTTTTTCATCTCAGAGATGCCCAGCAACCCCCTTGCTGGGGCACAGCTGTGGGAAGAGGCAAGCAGAGAACCCCTGTGTCCACAGGCCAGGTTCCCTTTGTGCAACTGGAGCAGAGTGCTGCATGGAGCCGGAATCACACTCACCAGTTATTACCCCATAAACCCATAGATTATCCCTGTGTAACAAAAAAATCAAACCAAACCAAATCAACACAAACCAACAACAAACGAACAAACACACACACACACACACAAATAGACAAACAAAACAAAACAAAAAACTCTTTTGACTTACTCAAGCAGGCATTTGGGTATAACAGCAGGTGAGGAACATGCAAGAGGAGGCATCTTCAGGCCATGATTGTGCATCAGTGACGAGTGGATGGAGGGCACATTGGCTTGGAAAATGTCGAGTGTTTGCATCTCATACACGGCCATATCTTTCCTCTGGGTATTAAATTACAACTTTAAACACTGACAGCATATGCAGAGTTGAAAAGAATTATTTTGCTATTGTGTGCAGACAACCATGTTGCTCTGAAGGTATGTACAAATTAAATGTTAATCTGAGTGCAGGGATAATCTAATTATTGCTTCCTTTTGAAGTAAGAGGAACAATATTTACTGAGTAAATTATGGACCTCTAAAGGTAAAGCTTGCTTTGAAGATTAAACAACACACATGTTGTTAGTTATTTTAACCATACTTGACCCATAGTGCTTTGTAAAAATTTAAATGAATATTGAATTTTCACAGAGATATTGCGTTTCAGAAGGTACTACTTCATATCCTTTTCAAATGCCTTTTAAGGGTAGTTGAAACGGCAGCATAACAGAGAGCACAAAATATAGGAGAAGCTGCTTGTGTGATATGTGTAGTGCATAGCTACTGTGCAATACAGAAGAAATCCTCGTTTTAGCATAGAGGCGACACAGGTAGCATAGAGAAACTATCCCCATCACCATAGGCTGGACTTGAGGGCTAGCTCCCCACATGTTTATGCCTCTGCCCTTGGGGAGAAGAGCTCTGGCCAGATGCCTGGTGGAAAGGGCCCAGAGCATCCTGGTTTTGTGATGTGGGAATTATCAAGGCGTAGTGGATGGACCTAGAGGTAGGACCTGGCACTTCCAGGAGATTTTAGTAGCTCTGGTGGGGCCAGACAATGCAATCTCACACTTCACTTCTGACAGTTCTGGGTCCTCGGTCCATGAAAAGCCTTTCCACGTGTTGTGGTTTAACCTCTGTGGCAACTAAACACCATGCAGCCGCTCACCCACTGCTTTGCCCCCACCCATCTCCTGTGGGATGGGTAGGAAAATTAGCAGAAGAAAAAACAGGTGAGACCCCATGGGTTGAGATAAGCACAGTTTAATAGAACAACACAAAGAGAGCAGAAAAACAACAGCAATAACAATAATATTAATGAAATAATGTATAAAGAGAGTGATGGAAACTTCAGAGCTCTAGTTGTACCCAAGATGCACTGCCCCTCTCCTGGCCACATAAAAAGCTGAAACAGGTTGAGAACAGGTGTCCCCTCCCCAGGCCAGCC
>JAAGNO010023525.1:19332-33817 GCA_033439905.1 Ceryle rudis | reverse complement strand
ACAAAAAAAAAAAAAAAAACCAAAAAAAACCCCAGCCAGTTCTACTGTAATTTTCCTTAAGATGCTCTAAGTCAAGCATTGCCATTGGAAGTGCACTGACAGCGACTAGCATAAGAATGAGGAGATAAAGTATCACAACTAGCAAAATAGCTGGAATCAAAATTCTCAATAAACTTGATTCCAGCTTGTCTGTTACTGAAAATTATGCAAAAAATCCAATCCTTCTTAGTCTGCATCAGAAATCTATTTTCAGCAAAGGTGGAAAGGAAAAGATACCACCAAAGACTTTCCCCAGGCTATATTCCTAAAGCAACATAACTGGTTTTGGAACATCACAGAATCATATAACATGGTTTGGATTGGAAGGGAACTTTAAAGATCATCTAGTCTTGCTATGAGCAGGGACATCTTTCACTAGATGAGGTTTCTCAAAGCCGTATGGTCATCAGATTGCAAGAAAAGTTATAACAAAAAAATGGCACTAGATTAGAAACTACACTTGTCAAGGTCTGGGGCATTTGTTCCTTTGGAAAAAAAAATAAAAATTAAAAAAAAAATGTCCCATACCACAGCCAAAACTGCAGTGCTACACCACAGCTTTTATTTAAGATGTTATTTCATAAAGCCCAAGAAAATTAAACTCTATACTTAGAGAAGAGTGGAAATTCCCATTTAGAAATGGCACATTATTTGGTTTCTAGTCCTGGCAGGCCTTGTAGGAGCTCATACCATTAAAGCATCCTTATGTTTCTCATTTTGCTTCTCCCTCCTGCAAGAATTTGTACATGATTTTAGCAACTGCCATCTTGAGAATAGCTAAAGCCACAAACCATTTCCTTATGTCTGCCAAGATCCCAAAGCCTTTGTTTATAAATAGTATAAAAGCATTGTTTTCTACAGCAGTTCATCAGATTTTGGCAGCTAAAATCATATGGAAATGTGATTTGGCAAAACTGGCATTACTTTTTTGTGGCAAGTAAAGCTTTCCAAGGTCTGGTCTTAAATCAACAACCAGAAGGAAAAAAATACCAGACTTTCTGTTGCTTCTTGCATGCTTATTACCTTCCCCAGCACACACTTCCTCTCATATGTAAACCCACTGGGTAAAACTGGCAAGGGTGCTATTCAGCGCCAGTGCTAGGCTGTAAGGTTCCATACATAACCCTGAAAAACAGCCCAGGTGTTAGGGATTCCTGAATCATGGCATAAATCCAAGCCTATGGAGACAGCTCCCTGACTTCAGCAACAAGTGCCCACTGCCAGGGTCTCTACAGTCATTTAATGGACTGCTCTATGAATTACAGGTCCTGAGCCAGAAAAAAAAATCCCTCTATTACCTCATATTTTTATTTATATAGCAACTTCTAATACCACATTTTACAGAGTGTAACAATCTAGATAACAACTTCTGAAGAAAGCTGCTGTAAATACAAGATATATCACAGTATGTTATCTGCAGTACTTCCCATTGATAAATCTTTGTTATTATCACTGCTAAATGCCATGTTTTTCTGGTGATACTCCAGTCAGTCTGTTGTCAAACAGGAGATGTCTAAATAAATACTCACTGGGGTTTTAAATGAACGGACAAGGGGTAACAAGTTATTTTGGATTCATGTGGCAATATGACCCCAATGACCTCCCCACTCCCACTCTACCCCCAGTTTCAAACATGGGTGAAGGGCTGACTACATCAAACTAACTTTGAAAAAAGTGAAGTATTTAAAGATTCTGATGAATGCAGGGGAGAGCATTATTAATTATACATTGATTGTGCTAGTAACTTATTTCCACTGGATAGGCCTGCATAGTTTAAAAGTGACAAAACTGTTGCAAATGTCTACATCACACACTGCATTCCTGCAGCCCCACTAGTTGCCTCCAGCCTGCCTCACTGGCTACAAGTCACCTCAATCTTACCAGGACCATCAGCAGACGTTCCTCCAGGTTAACATGGCAGCAGGTAACAACTCAATGCACTGGGTACCAGTAGCAACATGCAGCAAGGCTGACCATGCCTTAAAGATGAGGAGTATCAACAAAATGCATTTTCAAACAAAATATCTCAAAAATCTCCTCTTTCTATTCAAATGCTTATTCTCATTGCAGATGCAAAACTTTGGCACAGTTTATGGAAAGACAAAACTGCTAGGGCAAACTGGCACTTCTTGTGAGACTGAAGGTGCCCCAAAGGGTTTTAACTCTAGAAGGTACTGAAACAATCCAGCAAGCACAGCTTACCAAGATGACCCTCCTGCCAGACCTGAACACTCTCTGGCTGTGTATTGTGCCATGACCAAAGAAAAGAATAAAATAAAGACAGGTCTCCTTTAGCAGAGCCTGTCTCTCTCTGCCATCTGCCTGGTAACAGTCAAGAAAGATGTGTATGTTATCTAGATGTAGGTGAGCAAAAGCCACAGTGCCGGGAAAGATAATCTCCAAAAATGGATAAAAGACCTTGACCAATGTATAACTAGGCACAGGTTCTATACATCTTCAGTAATGTTGTCATCAAATTTATACAGAAAAGGCTGTACATTTTAGCAGGCACAAAAGCTTATAAAAATAATTTAACTTTTAGAAACCACATGATCACCACAGCAATAATTCAAAACATGCTTTATGTTGGCCTAAGGAAAGTGTATAGCCTTGAATGACCTGTGTTGGAAAACTGCAAGAACATAACGCTGACTGATCTCCCACAAAAATCAAAACTGAAATCATTGTAAGAGAAAGCAAACAGAAAAACAGAAGTGAAATACATCGATGTGAACAAACAGAGAGCTAGAAAGAAATTATAAATTCCCTTCTCCAGATACAGTGAATAGTTTTCAGACAACTCATCACATTTACCCCCAGCAATCTGAGCAGGGGTTAATGTGTAACTGGAAATAACAGAGCTATGAAGTCAGAGAAAACTTCAGACAGCTAAACACAGGGGTCATGCAGGTATGTAAAAATATTCCTCTAAATCTGTAAGTGGTCACCTGAATTTGGAGTAATAATGCCACACATTTCTGGTGAGGGGTTGATAGAAGTGACATGCGTCTCTGTAGATGTGGAGCCAGATTCAACGGGGGATGTGCATCCCTAACTCGGGTGTCTTAGTGCTTCATACAGAGTGCAACTATTCATGACAGCAAAATTAAGCAAGTACGTAAGAATAGCATTACACAAAGGATAAAGCAAGGCAGGCTTTGAAGTGCTGTTGTCATAAAGACAAAACATTTAGCTGTCCTAAATCTGTGGAGTGGAAAACAAATCCCCCGTGTTTCCTGTACAGTGTGTGTAGAAGATCAGGCATCTGGATGCTAGAAATCATACCATCACATTCAAGATGTGGTGCTAAAGTAGCCAATAACAAACACTGAGGATAAAGGCATGTGTTAATCATTGGCTTTTAATTAATTCTAATTAATCTTTCTCACCTAGATGTGGGACCTAAGAAAGCAACATAGGAGTCACAGCTGTGACCTCCCTCTCTGAAGCAGGCACCTTATAAACGAATATACAAGCAGAAATATAAATGATGTCTCATTTTTCACAACAGCACAACAGATAAAGTACTTTCCCAAAAAATGGGACACTCAGTTTCAACTTGGTGCCAAACTCCAACTTCTCAGCACAAGTGGGACAGACTTACCAGAAACAGATATTCTTAGCACTCCTGAATGTTGTTAAGTGTTCAAAAAGGCTCTGAGAGTCACTGTTTCTAGGCAAGTAGGATTATGCAGCACAAGGGGAATGGAAAAGAGATCTGCTTTATAGTCATTTCACATTAAATAATAAAATAAATACCATTAGGGCTCTTGCAGCAAGAAACAAAACCTAGACACCCCCCCTCTGTAGCCCAATCA
The DNA here is from genome assembly GCA_033439905.1 of Ceryle rudis. Taxonomy (NCBI): domain Eukaryota; kingdom Metazoa; phylum Chordata; class Aves; order Coraciiformes; family Cerylidae; genus Ceryle; species Ceryle rudis. Next base: position 29,960 of record JAAGNO010023525.1, on the reverse strand, counting down.
CTAAGACGCAATCCTGTTCACATTCTCTACTGAGACTAATTAACCTTTAATTATGCCATGCACACGAAGCCTCGGCAGGAAGGAGGGAGTCTGCAATGCATGGATGGCCCTGAAGGTGCACAGCCTGCACTTGACTCCCACCAGCCCCCAGGAGTTCAGGGGGAGGGCAGGGCCTCTACTTTCCTCTGAGAGTTCCCCAAGCAGGGACAAAAACTGACCTTATGGCATGCAGGGAACTTAAAATCTGAAAACACTGATATATATGGTGCAAAGTGGTGTGTGAGACTCTTGACTTTTAACTCTCCCACTGGAGGTCTGCACAGCTCCCCTGCCTCCCAGGGGGAGCAACCCCAGACCAGGAAATCAACAGCCTGCTGGTTCAGCAGGGGAGAGAGGAGACTGACATTTCATTGCACAGATCAGCTGGAGCACCCAGTGCAGGTACACAAAATGACTTCATGACTTTTGGAGTGGGGAGGAAGAATCTCACACCACTTTCTGCTGGGCACCACAAGTCTCTTGTTCACTGAGACCTGAACTCCTGCATGAAGGAGACGCACCTCTGAGGTACATGCCCCACATCTGTGTGCCAGGATCAACTCTCCACAATCAAATACGACCAGAAGAAAACCACAGATCATGAGCATAGATCATGAACCTGCTGTCCTCTTGAAGAGGCACATCTCCCATCCCATGGGCAGCCAGCATATCAATTCTCCAAGTATAACACGGAGTTTATCACTAAAACATGCACATGCAACTTCTTGCTCCAACACCACCACATACATTGTCAGCTGTGCATACAAGCCACATGTGTTGGTATATACTATTAAGAGGGATGAGAAACAAGAGGCAATACTATAAACTGCAAACACCAGATCTGTATACAGTGTTTTACAACAGGTGAAGAAGTACTAAACAAACAAACAAACAAAAAGGCTGTCCAAAGGTAAAATAAATAACAACAAAAGTGCCATAGAGGATGGCTGCACAGACACAGCATTTACAGATAAAACAAGTCCTCATGAGAGACGGAAAGAACAAACACCACACAGCTTGCAACCATTTCATCTTTGCAAATCACATATGCACCCATACATACTGCAGAAACTCCTGTGTGCTTGGGAAATACTGAATTTCCCCATGAAACAGTAAAAAGTTCAGAAAGTGTTCTGCATGTTAAAATGTACATTCTGTACTCATTTGTCAGTCAAAAACTAGGTCAAAGTTGCAGTCTGTGTAAATGTGATTCTCATGGCTCATTGACTTTAATCACACTGATGGATCTTACTTCTCTTACTTGTTTTTCCTATTTCTGAAAAAATAAACAAATGGCAATTTTTGTGGAAGGAAGCACAAATTACTGGGTTTTTTCCATTCTTTCTTTTCATTTATTTGCTTTTTAATGTAGTAAAAACTTATAATTCCTCATTAAAAATTTCAATGATAATTCTTCCTAACATAAACTTGGTGGTTAGTGCCTTTCAACCACTTTAAAACACCTTTTAACATACAGACAACATTTATAATGCCTGCTCCCAAAGACTTCTCCACAAAGGAGCAAATGTCTAGCTGTGCAAAGACAGTAGCTGACCCTGTCACTAAAAAGAGTAACCAACCTTTTCACTTTATTATACAGAAAGCAAATGATTTCCTCTCTTCATTCTGGTAAGGTTTTTGTGCATAATATTAAAAAAAAAAACCAAACATGTTAGTTTCTGTGTCATATCTGAATTACCAGATTCTCCCTAAATGAAAACAACTGTAACCAGCAGAGTTTTCTGCAGCTGCTGCCATGCCATGGAGCTCCCATGGTGTCAGAGCTGCTCAGTGAGAGCAACCAGAAGCAAAAAAAAAGCCCTGAGAGAGTAAAGAGATAAAAAACAATTTAAAGAACAGTACATAATTTGGAGAAAACACTTTCTTCTTGCTTCACATATTCCAACTTTTATCTAAAAAAGCATAGCTAACAGTGAAATAGACTTTTGATAGGAAGAGAATCTATATCATGCAAGTTGTTTATAGCCACCTGCATAAAACCTGGCAATGAAAAGGAGGCAGAGCTATTAAGCAAGAGTCATTTAAAAGAAGAGAGTGTTTTCTACCTGGTTTGGATGCCCTTCTTCGAATCCTCATTTTAGGTAAGGAAGGCCAAGAGTAATTAAAAGGTGAATCAGAGTCTGAGTCCATTTTTGTGCTAAATAAACCGAGCACCGATTCCCAAACTTGCACTTTGTTGTTCTCAATAGCAAGTCAAGTCTAAGAGTGATGTAAAATAAAGAAATAGACAAAGAAGGATCAAATTGCCCACTAAACACAGGGGAGGGAGAAGCTGTAAATGTTTGCTCTCTTCAGGCGTCCAGGCATGTAGACAGATCAGGCTGAAAATATTAAGGCAGAGGCAGGGAGGTTAAAGTATGAGAGCTTCGAGTGAGTGGAGCTGTTGCATCGTGGTCCAGAGCTATTTGAAAGGTCACTGTGTGCCAATGAATCATTAACTCACCTTTCTATTCTGATGTAAATGAAAACAATAGGAGTCGAGTAAGGAGGGAAAAAATACATCTCAAAAGTAAACGAACTATTACAAGTTTTTCAAAGCTTTGTTTCCATGATAAAAGTGGGGTTTACGAGGACTTTCAAATTAAGGACAGGCAAAATGCTGGAGTTAAGGAAGTCAAAGAATAAACTGTAAATTAAGAGCACTAATCAGTCTGCTGGTCCCTAGACTACTGCAGAGCAATAACCTTCCTCTCAGCATTTACAACTATGTCAGACCTTGAGATGTTACAGCTAGAAAAGCAGTGCCAACTCACTCAAAATCTTTTGCTCCCATCTTTCTAGTTCAAATGAGCTTAAAGCTTAATTGTTACAAAGAAAGATTACACTGACATTAGAGGAGCTCTCTTTCCAATATGTAGTCCGAATAGTATTTTCTCCTTCACACAGTCACCGAGTTAGACAGTGAATCATAAGGATTTTGTAGAGCTGGCACCTTTACAGCACTGGTCTAACCTCACAGCAATGCACAATACAGCTAGTGACTAATTTACAACAAATCCTCCATTCTTATACAGTTTCCCCGAACAACTACTAGGCAATTAGTATTCAGTAGGAACTCATTATCCCTTCCCCCAACACATTTACACTAGATAAACTACATTTTTTTTAAACAGGCTCAAATGTGGCTATACAAGAGCTAATACAAAAATAACATGTCCACTGTTTCTTAACTAACTCCACCAAACATTTCTTTTAGTTACCCCACAATGTATGTGGGCTTGTATTCCACATAAAGGAGGAGAGAGAATGTGGATCAGCTTAAATGTCAGTTTTTGGAAGATGATGACAGGCTTGTTAACATTCCTTACTTCACTTCAATTATTTTTCAAGCTGTTGAGGTCTGTAGTGCTACTTCTGTATTATGTTTCAATCCACATTTCAGTTGGAGATAACATCGTATTTGTTGAAAGAAAATAATGCAATTCAAATGCAAATTTAATTCAAAACCCTTTAGAAAAATATCTATCAGGTTTTCAGGGATAAAATAATTATTATACAAGCACTTCATAAAGTGCACAAATTTCATAAAACACCCTTGAAACACATCATTGTTCTGCCCTTCCCTTAACTGAAATTCTGCCAGCTTTGTTAGGCCTGAAGATTAATTCACCCCAGAAGTTGGAAGGCTTAGACTTTCACTTTAAATATTAAACACTCCCATAGATTTTGTTTGATTTATATAGATAATTAACACCCCCAGAGAATTACAACAGACAATGGATGACTGAAAATACAGAGAGGATATAAATTCATGCTTTATGCATCCACTTCAAAATACCTCCACTCCCTGGAATGTGAGGTTTGAATTGCACTGACAAATCCTCTGGGCATACAGGAACATGGATAATGACATCAACTTCCCACCTGCATATGATCCAGGGGACTCACCTGCCTCCCATTGTGGCAGCACTCTGAGAGAAAAGGAAAGATCAGAGTGTATTTTTTGGATAACTCATTCATTTAGGAAGTGTCTTCCCAACTGCTCCAGTGCAAAAGATTTCCCCGCTATGCAGCGATTTTCCCTACCCAAGTGTGCTCTCTTGCTCATCAGATGTATTTAATGCCAACTGAAATAAAAGTCTTGATTTCAGACATGTACAGAAGGCAGCACTCCCTGGGTGCCAAGTTCTTAGACTTGTTCACTCGCTTACTACAATCTCCTCTAAATAAGATCTTGCACAGAAATTTGTCAATGGCAGTCTGAAACCACAGATATATTATCAACCTTAACCCCTGTTTCTTAAGGGCTAATTGAGTATCACTCATGTTATTTGCTCTGTTTGGGCCTTGTGAAAGATTATTTTTTTCTAGTTCCTAAAACTCCTTTATGTAGCTGTGAAAGACCACATGCTGGTTTTTAACATGAAGAAGGGCCTTTGTCTTACAGTCTTTGGCTAAAAATATTTTTCTTCCCCATTCTTGTACTTTGTGGTATGATCCAACCCACTTTTCATCTGACACTCTTTGTTTCCAAAGTGGTGGCATTTGCATGCAGCTGGCACAGAGATCTGGCAGCCTATTAGATAAAAGGTGCTTACTAGCTGAAAAATATTAACCTTACTTTCCACTGAAAAAAAAAAAAAAAAAAATCAGTTATGTATACCAAAGTATAGTTGTGAAGATAAAGAACAAATGTTCGTTTTGTGTGCATTACCTAAGGCTAATTCTTTTGACAGATAGTGTAATGCCTTAAAATTCTTTCACCCAATGATTGCCAAAACACAACCATATGATATAAATGTTTTTCAGAGATATTACAGTCTATTGTCTGACCATGCCTGCAGCTCATGGCAAGACAGAAGGAAGCAGAGGAACGTCACCAGCATCTGCAGCCTCCATCAAATGGCACTGTTATCTCCACAGTGCACTCAGAGGACAGACCCATAGTACCAAGCAGGTGGGCTCCCTCTCCCCAGACATTGCTAAAATGTAAGCTGGCAGCAGTCTCTCAGGAAGACCAGAAGGAGACAACCCTCTGAGCCTCATGCTCCCTCCTTACATGGAGAAGGGATTGACAGAGGATGGAAGGCAGAGCTACAACCCCAGACACATGGCTGGAGAGGGTCACTGTGGGTCACAGGTGAGATGAGAGCTGCCTGAACAACAGCTCTGACAAAAATGCCCTGCCTGGTTTGCTTTGGACAGAGTGTCCCCTGCATTAGTGTTGGAGTTAATTCCCTTCATCTTGGTTCTACAGGTTACAAGTGTGTTTTCACAAACAGTGTCAGCTTCGAGCAGTGATAACACCCCATATTTAGAGTTACTACCGAGGACTGGTGTGCAGACCAAGGCCACTGCTGGATCTTGTGTGCCACACTGGGGGGTGCAGAAAGCAAAAGGCTGCACCTGCAGGGAGGAGCAGACAGGAAAGGTGACCCTAAACTGACCAACAAGGGATTCCATCCCATATACATCATATTTGGTATAAAGCTGAGGGATCCCAAGGGTCTTGTCTCTCTTTGCCCTCTTGGCCGGCTTTGCTTGGCTTGGCTCAGGTCCTCTTCTGATTTCTTCCTGTGAGCATCCAAAGAGAACTCTGTCCATTCTGCCTTTGATCCTGATCTGTGTGTACCAGAATCCAGCTCCTGACCCCAGCTCCCATCTGCTGCAGGGCCCAGTCTGGGACTCTCCACAGCCTGCTCCACAGCATCAGTGGTGACAGTGATGTAATTGCCATCGGGGGGTTGGGTTTGATAGTGGTTTTGTATATATTTGTATACATTACATTTATTATTATTTTTATTATTTTCATTTTCATTAAAGGTGTTCTAGTTTCCTTTTCTAATGTCTACATCTCTCTCCATTATTCCTCTTCTCTTCCCCTTTGGGGAGGGAGAGAGGTTAACAGAGACCATTTGTTATAGGTCTAAGGGCGTGCCCTGACCCTAAACCATGACACATGGCTTTCCTGCCTTCTTCATTCCATTGTTTTCACTAACTAGAGCACATCTTCCCACAGAAAGGATTAGCTAATGTACATGGACAAAATATCTGTGTTACCCTACATTAGACTTAACAATCATGTTGAAAACTCAGCAAGTGTGAATTAAAGGCAATGAAAAGCAAAATGCTACCAACCAGATCCCACAAACTAAGCACCCTCCAACTCTAATGGTCTTTCCACCTGTCCACATTGATAACATCATGAATGTGGCAACAGTCTCACAGGTCTCACAGGATGCTTTGTAACACACATTGTTTTACCACCTCTTCTCTACCAATGGACCCAGGGGGTCTTTCTTACGGAAGCTGATACTGGAACATTGAGAAAAAACTTTGCCACATCACTATTGCACCACTCTCCCTTTCCAAAATCACTAATGAACAGATCATTGAAAAACAAAGAAACAAGCACAGAACCTTAAGATCTTGACAGATGACTTCCTTGACTTGTTTTTATGATCTTTCTTATTCCTAAATTTCTGATGTGTGATTCATGCATTTGGTTTAGGGCATTAGCCCACTTATTTCCTTATTTCGTGAATGGAGATCAACTGAGGCCTCCCACGAGTAACATGGCAGCTGGGGATTTAGTAGTACCTCCCCAAAGGTCCAGGCAGGCAGTCACTGCCCATCATTGCTGCCTGATACATCACAGCATTTGGTGGATCCCATCTCTCTCACTAGCACCCTGTAGCAAGCTCCTTATCCCACACCATCTGCAGGGGTATAGGGCTGGGAAAGGCAGGAAGCAAGGAAGGAGAAGGAGGAGCAGGGAGTTTCTTGCACTGCACACTTTCCATTGCTTCTCACAACCCCAGTGAAGCCATAGGTTTCAACAGGGTGAAAGATCATTAGCATTCAGCACCGTGGAGGTTCTTCTTCCCATTATCAGTTTAAAGCAGCGGATTTTGCTCTTGCAAAAAAACCTCCAACATAGTCCTGGATGAATTTGGGTATCAAACCTACACACATTCTGACATGAGATACACCTTCTCAGTGACCTTCCCAGCCCTCAAACATCCTGCTAATACCTCCCTTCATGCAGGTGTTCTCCACCCCTCAGTTCAAACAGCTGATGACAAAACCTACCCATACTAGAGATCCCTTTTCTGTAACGAGTGTTTCCTATAGATGCTGTGTAGAAAGACACTACAAAAAATACAAAATAATAATACAGTACTATAAATTTGGAACAATTTTTTGTTGACTTTTTTTTGTGTAGTTTCTTGGACATTAGCCTGGAAATGAACACAGAACAGCTGCTGCCTTCACAGACACGCTGCTGAGAGCAGCAGGCCACACTACCCATCTCTGAAAATGCTGGTTTCAGTGTTTAAGTTTACAGAAAAACACTCCACAGTCATGGTAGGCTGCAGGAGAAGCAGACTCAATTTGTGTGCCCCACTTTCTGGATTGCTTTAAGCTAGACTGACAGTCCAAGAGTTTTTATGCTCCACTCTATCTACTCCCACATGGATATATGCCTTTACCAAAACTGGACAGTGCACACAGAATCACAGAGCTGCTGCAAATCATCCAGACTGAGATGAGATTGTGCCATCTAAATATACACTTAATCCTTACTGTTCCCCTTTAGGTGTCTTTCTAATTACAATGTGAATTATTAAATTAATTTTTAAGGCTGTTCTTTTAATATCTTCTTTTAACCTGGGGTGACAACTACAGTTAGAACAGCTGTAGCAGGAATAAAACTTTCATGTTAAAAATGTGTTGTTTGTAATATTTAGTAAATGATGCATTATCCTACAAAGAGCTGTAAGAAATACCTCCTCTGAAAAGCAACTCTTTCTAACTGCTAGTAGTTAAATATTGTTTCTTTAATAAACTAAAGGAGCAAAGAGAAACCGCTTTGCATAATCTATACTAGATATACCATGATGCTTGGAGAAAACTCACAAGATTGGGATGAAGAAGGCCTAGACGTTTTTACAAAACTGAGGCAAAACCAGTCCTGACTCCTTGTAGCTCCAAAGAGCCAATGAGCACATATACTGCATTACCTCAGGCTTTGTCCCAAACTCTTTGTGTTGTCCAGTTCACTATCCTGCTCTCAGGATTCCAGTGTTCCTCCAGCTGAGACCTTGCTGATGTCTGGTTTATGACTGATTGCAGATTTATATTTTTTTCCTTTTTTTTTTTTTTTTTTTTACTACAGTTTTCCCTTGATGTGGTTTAGGATTACAAGTTCAGTTTAGGATAACAAGTTCATTAATACTACTTTCACGAGGCAGTGGTCAGTATGTCCTGACTCTTGGAACAGCCACTTCCAACAAAGTACATAAAGAGATAATTTGCCTCAATGCTTCAAGGAGAGCCCAGTATCTATTCACATCGAAAGACTAGCTGGGATATGCAGTACAAACGTGGACAGAAAGCATGTTGCTTTTTGTCCTGTACCCTGATGAAAAGATCCCTTGAGTTTATTTGCAAAAGCTTGAGAACCAAGGGCTAGAGTCAATAAAAATCTCTTCTTGGTTTCCGCTCCACAGAGGACTGTGTGAACCCATCAACACAGAAAGCGCACATGGCCTCACATGAAAGAAAACCGCAGTTTGACTTGGACTTCACTCCTACTGAAGTTTCACTAATGACTTTGTTGTTGAGTCTGCACTTACACTGTAAGCCTGTGCCACCAAAAAGCTCACCAAAGACCCATCTCATTAAAAAAACAATTTTCCATGTTTGAAGGGAAGACTTCAAGGGAAGGGCTGCCTCTCAAGGAGGAAGAAAGCTGAGAAATGTGTTCACGTGTGCACTTTCAAGACTACAACTCTTTTCTTCACAATGCATTTCTGGATTATATTTCAAATTTGAAGAGTAACTTGACATTAGATATATTCCATATTGTTTATTTATGTTAGCATGAAATGAGGCTGGGCAAAAGAGCTTTTTTAAACATCAGGAAGAAAAGCCTCTTTTTGAAGGATTATTTTGTTCAGCAAATTTGGTTTGGATTTTGGGCAGAGAAGGATGAGTTCTGGGAAGCCAGACAGCACATGTTTGTAACTTGTTCATTTTTCTTCCTGTCTTCCTTTTGAGGTTAACTTGAATTATAGTAATGTCTCAGAAAATCAAGAGTGGAAGAGACTCCAGGAAACAAGAACAAGCTTGTTTTAGTGACCAATGCCACTTCTTCCAGATTTCTCTATGGCTTTTTAATTAAGCTCAGCTCAGGCTCATATCCCAAGACAATTTTGCTTCCTGTATCTTCTATAGCACTCAAGTGTTCCGCAATCTTCAAAATTTAGTAGTTTACAGATACTCCAAACAAATGAGAATATGTTTTAACTACTAAAGTAAAATACCACCACATTTAAATGTTTAAAGGTTGTTTCTGGCGGGACTCTGACAGATCAACCCCAAGTTAGGTCTCTCTTCTGCAAGGTATAAGGACCCATTCAGAAGTTTTGCAAAAGTAGAAGCAGTAACAAAAAGATCTCAAAGCTGCAGCAAAAAAAGGGCAGAATGCAATTGCCATAGTCATTAGCGGCAGCAGTAACTCTGCAGTTTTTATTTTCCTCTGTAATTTTCAGACCACCTAACTTCTGACTAAAAATGAGTTTTTAGAAAAAGCCTCTTTTTCCACAAACTGACCTTCCAGAATTTCTTCAGCACAACCAGTCTTGAGTATTTGGACACCAATCATTCAAGTACTGTAGTGTCTCGTTCCCACCTCACTCTTTATGGTATTCCCTGTTTCAGGTGAAAAACTGGCACACAGGGAAAATAGAGATAAGTTGCATGCCTAAGGTCCTACTATAAATCTGTGAAGGAGCGAAAATAAAGCAAAGGTCTGCAGCTCCTGGACTAGAGATGCTATGGCTGGATCACCCAAATTCTCTCAAAGCATACATAAGGGAAAGGTAGAACTGAAAGCAGACAGGAAAAGATAACAATGACGACAAACAGAAAAGATCTGCATAGTCTTAATCACAGGACTCTTGTAACTGTCTCAAATTGGCAACATTTAATATGTAACTTTCACTTTTATCTATCAATAACCATAACCTATTTCTTCTAGCCCCAATGTCGAAACAGGCACACTTAACTCACACTTCCAAATGCAAACATTCAGCCGACCAAAAACGGAACACTAAAAAAGATGTGACCACAATAAGTAGAAAAACTAATCATTTTACAGATGTAACAAAAACTGCACAAAGATGGGACTCCAGACAGCAGGACCATGCTTTATTCTATTGAAAAAACCCCCGCCTTTTTAAGTCTTAACCACAGGAAGAATATCCAATTAAAAAGTTGGTAGTGGTTTATTTATGAATAACTAGCTGAATCTGATTAATCTGTGAATAAAAAGCAGAGGAAACATCAAATTTTTAAAACAATACTACATTCTGTTCCTTAAACTGTTCTGTGGTTAAACTGGGATTTCTGTAGAGCCATGAAGATCAAAGGGCAGACTCTACTAAAAATGTTTTGTAGCTGCTTGGTCGCATACAGCAAACTGCCAAAAATTTGGCATCAGTATTTTTATGTCTCAAAGTGCAAAACGTGGCTTGCAGAACGTTTTCACCACTGGCAGAGCAAACAGAATAGATTAGACAGGCACCACTAGGTCACTGGCACTGTACCTAGGAAAGAAGGAA
>JAAGNO010023523.1:8602-25569 GCA_033439905.1 Ceryle rudis | reverse complement strand
GAGAAGAGAAGAGAAGAGAAGAGAAGAGAAGAGAAGAGAAGAGAAGAGAAGAGAAGAGAAGAGAAGAGAAGAAAGAAGAGAAGAAAGTATTTATGCTGGAATTTAAACCAGCAGTCTAAGGACTATCTTTTCATTCTCCCCCTGCACCTCTGCTCTTGGATCTTGAACTGCTACTTGATATCAATTAAAGCTATTTCAGAACTGCTCAGTTTTTCTTCAGTGAACAGCAGGTTTGGTGGAGCTATTCTGCCACGCAAGACTACCTTCCAACTCGAGGCCATTCTCTGAAACGAACCTACAGCAGAAAATAAGACTACAAGCATTTTTCTCTTCTGTACGCAGTGGCGGAAGGTTCTTTTACAAGCTGCCAACAGTCTGCTCCAAAGCACAGTATGTCTAAATCCAAAAGTATAGAACTCTGTTGCTTTTACAAGTAATTGGACAAGACTGCAGCAGCATAAAACTCAGGGTTAGAAGCTGCTGCTTCGGAAGTAGCAAACAGCAGAAGTATACTTGGTTGGATATTCTGTAAAGTAAGACTGGAGGAAAATATCTGTTCATTGACCACAACATTTTTGCCTTGAAGTGTCTTGTTTTCAATTAGCTCTGTAAAAGCCAAGGCCACGTTCTAGTGAAATCCAGGAGAATCTGAGAGCAGAATATTCTAGGACTGAAGAACAACTTGATGCCTTTCTTTACTGGGACTATGACCTTGGGATGGATCTGGGTTTCCTAAATCCTGGAATGCTTCATGTTCCAGGGCCTTGGCCCTGGAACTCCTGACTGAGGGTCAATACTAAACCCTTTTTTTTTTTTTTTTTGAGAAAAGCAGGAATTCCAGAAAGCTGGATAACCTGCACAGTATTTTATCTTAGAACTCCTTGGCAATCCCAAGGTCTCCCAGGTAGATCTCAGCAGAGGTGCCTAACAGCCATAAAACCTGGAAGAACAGAACCCTTTCCTGAGGCAATGCATTTAGGGAGACTTAAAAGGCTTCCTACTTCTGAGTCACTTTCAAGTCAAACTCTGTCACTAAGCTGTAAGTCTGAAACTCCTGCTTCTGAGTGCCTGACTGAGACCTGTCTCCAAGCGCATCCTTGGTGAGCCTGGAAGCTTTGAGAAGCCTCTTGGAGTTAGGGCTGTCAACGCTTCCGGATTCCTTACTGACCCATAAGCACTCGGAATTACACACCCTTGGAAAGGACTCTCTACAAGTGGAAGTCTAATTCATGTGTTGCCAAGATGATGCAGACTCCAAGAGGACGCTACAGCAATGAGGCTGACAAGGGAGTCAATTCTATAAAGTGCTGCAAGCATCAGGGAACATATTTTGCTTTGGAAGAAATGTGTTGGTGGGTGTTCCAGAAATGCTTTATTGGGATTTCCAGCCTGCAGGAAATTTGAAGTATTTGCTATCATTTCCTTTTCAACTATACCTAAATTTCAAACAAAAACTCCAGCCTTCCTTCTCAAATACTGTTTTGCAGGAACTGGGAATTTTGGTTTTGGGGAGTATCTATAAATCTACTGGGGGGCATCTATATTCTCCTAAGAGACATTATGTATAGATTTCACCAGACACAGAGCCTGAATTCTTCTGTACTGGATTTAGGTATGCTTCCAACATCTCAGCTTGTTTGTTTTAACAAGCACTCCCCCAGGCTCTTTAAAGTCATCCAAAATACATAATCAGATAAGCAAGAAACTTCTTTTTTTTTTTAAAAAAAAGCAAAGCTAGGCTGTTAGCCTAGAATATTAAACTTTCTAATTCAAAATAAGCTATAAGACTTAATGTAATTCTACTGTCAGGACAGTCCTGATTTATATTACTCAGCACTAATAAAAGCATCCCCACAACAATCCAACAGACACTACTGAGAAGAGTAAATCAATTTTCTCTTTTAGAAAATTAGTGAACAAGTCAGTGTGTCTGGTTCTTATAAAACAAAAGGGCTATTTACACGACATAAATTATTAGTTAAGACATGTAACACATGTTATTTGTATATAATGCACTTAAGTATGGATACTTTCACCTAACACAAAGAGAATGTTATGTGATATGGTGTAAACTTGAGACCACTTCCTGAGCTGTGAATTACTGAGTGACTTTGCTCCATTTTGAGGGTTATGTACAAAATATGTGCATGACCATACCAAAATTCCTATTGGGTTCAGTTATTGTACAGGAGAGAAAACCAATGCATTTAGAGGTTTCCCGCAAACTCACACCAAGATCTGGAACAAATGAAATTGGCTACCTTCCCAATGTGCAAAATAATTCAGCAGTATTTTTTTTTTAACCAAAAAGAAAGTTAAACACAAATAATAAATTCCTATATTTGCAGTAAAAAAACCCACATACAACTTCCCCCACCCACCAAACATGTGCAAACATTCCAAAATAAGGCAGCAATTTCATTTTCGAAACAGAATGGACATATAAAGTGACAAATGCACTAGACAGATTCTGCTGTACTAGGAGACTATAAGAAGTGCATTTCACCAGATCCAGATTTCAGCTTTGCCTGAGATAGTATTCCTAAATCTGCAATCTCTTACAAACAAATGTAAAAATGTATGAAAGTATGATAATAATTAAATAAATTGAAAAAAGGAACTTGCTTAGGGTAAAGGGAGCATAGCACTTTCTCCTGACAGATGAGAAATACAAAAAAGGTATGTCCACACAGGCCATTGAGTTTACCTGACTACGGGCTATTTTAAACCTCTTAATTGTTACTCCTGGCACTATCATTAGCTCTCCATGTCTGTTCCAGTGTGGAGTCAAACCAGTGAATTTAAGCTACCTTTGAGAGCACAATCAAATTCACATGCTTGATTCTGCATTGATCTGCACAAGAAACACAGTGACATTTCTTAAGCTATGCTTTTAAGTTATGCACCTTCTTAAGCTATGTGTTTATTAGGAAAGTTCATCTGTTCAGTGTTAAACTTTGACAGGGTAAATTTAATTTCAAATTGTAAGTAGTTCAGTACTGAGAATGTTCAAGCTTTCTACTCAGTTTGAGCTTACTACTCTGTATGTGCTCTCAAAGTTCTTAAGAGGGGCTATGAACTAAGAGGTGGTTTAACAGCTTTCTGCTTTTCTGCTCTTAGCCATCATTTCCCATCTGGAATGTGGTAAGCGATGGGGTGAGCATTTCAACTACCTAAAAAATAAGAGAGTGATTGTTCCTCAAATAAATGTACTATAACTTCTATTGCTTCCCCAGAAAATCAGCTGATGTAGCCAACTTCTACAACTAAAACAAAGATGACCAATGTTTCTCAGAAATAACCACTATTTACAGATGGAGAGGACAGGAAGACAAAACACATTAAAAAGAATTTTCTAAGTTGATACTTCTCATGCCAAAAACCTCTTTGCTAAGAGGAAAAGTAATCTTACACAGTGTGCCAGAGGCAGGGAAGAAAACAATAGCACACATCTAATTTGAAAGTTCTAAAATGTAAATAAAAATTCCAAACATTATGACTAAGATTCCAAATCAATATTCCTAAAAGATTAAATAAATCAGATGGCAAATAATTCCCAGCAAACACTTTCTCTTTTACCTATGAATTGAGACAGTAAATTCAGTTTAATGTTTCACATACAAAGGTTGCCAGGAACTTTTGGCCACAAAGTATAAATTCTCAAAACTCTGAAATCCCATTTTAATCCACCCTCCTACCTCCAAGTGTGCCTCCCATCTCGTAAAAATAGTAAATGCACACACAAACACAAAAATGTGTCTACTTACTGCAGATGACAAACACACATAACCATTTTCTTTATTTTTTCTATCACGAAGACAGAAATTCAAATGATAAAGTGTGCTGCCTTCTACTGTGTCTTTATTAATTTCAACAAAATTACGCATTTGAAAAACAATGAGACTTGCTCCTCCTTTAGTTCCAATGCTCTAAACAGTGTTTACTGTAACACAGCTTTTTAAAAAAGCTGCACTGGAAGTAAAAGGCTCAGTGGATTCCCTGAGATACTATGTACTGGAAAACTGGAGTCTGCCACAAAGAGGTGCCTGTTATCTTATAACTGACAAAATCTTTTAAATGGTTAGTCTCTGCTAACGTGACTGGAAATTTTTGACACTGAGTAAGCAAGTATTTGGTTGGAATCATCTCATACAGGAGGCTGAAAGTCTAAATAAGAGAAGATGCCTCGAGAGAACTTGTTACTGGAAAAAAGTGACCACTTCAAAGATAGGAGTTCCCATAGTCGTTATCAAACCTTAATAAATTTTCTCTCTTTGAAACTTACACCAACAGAAAACATTTGCAAAGGCAGGAGGGATATACGCAGGTGACAGCTGTCATTGCGAGCGTACCTACCTCAAACCCCTTACCCATGTGCCTCCTCTCAGCCAGGCTTGACTCAGCTGACCGCAGGCTAGTATTTTACAGTAACAGAGTTTCATTCAAGGCACAGAAGGGATTTACTCAAGTAATGATCAGATAGATATTCAGTACTTGTTTTTTGATATTCAGTGTATGGCTATATGCCTTGTTTACTCTACATTACAGAATAACACGGACAAAAAATATTTTCCCAATTTTTTTTTATCATGCTAATCATGACTGTGGGCTACTTCTTGGCAAATGATAACTAATGACTTCATAACACCACCAGTGGGAAATGAGGATGCATCGTTATAGCTGTTGTGCAGGTGAAAAACTGAGATGCAAAAATATTCTGCCTTATTCACTCAATGCTTTCCTACTATTAAGAAAAGTAATTTATCATCTGATTTCTCCAGGTGATTATCTTATATATCTTATATATCTCTGGCTCACTCTTGGAGCACGTGTCACACAATACTGAAGACTGCAAGAGGCTGGCAGACGATAACTTAGTTATAAAATGTTGTAAAAACTACTTCACAATGAAAAATGAGAAAGGCCACACAGTATTGCATCAGCCGTTTCCTAGCTTTTGGTTACTTATTTTTTCAATATGAATGTTATCTTAAGGTTTCTGGGAAGGGTAAAGCAGGTAATTTAAATTTTTTAGGTCTAAAAAAAAAAAAAAAACAGTGAGAAAAAACACTCCAACTTTGCACCACATGAGATAATGCTGACGTAGTCATGAACCATCAACAGAACTGGAACTTCAAAACCCACCACACAGCCTCTTGTACCTTATCCTGGATGCTGGTTATATCATACTGGGGAATAAAACACGCAGTTGATTCCCACATTTTGTATTTTCTGACTTCACTGGGGAGTCTCAGAAATTTTGCATGCTGTTAAAAATTTTGTAGAGAATATGCTCTCTTGGGCACACATTTCCTGCCTATTTGGACCAAGAACAATCTTTTTGTACTATAGCTCATTTTCCCAAACTTTTATATACACTAATTAGCCAGGTTCAAATTCCATTCCTCTTATCCAGGCAGATTCCACTAATCTACTGGTTCTTCTCAACCTTCTCCTACCACTTTTTTTCAGGTTTGGGGGATTTTTTTCACAGTTAGTTCTCCAACACACCTGTCAGATGACCATGTCATCTTCCTCTATGCAACCCACTCCTCCCACCATGTCTTCCCCGAGTCCCAGGTTCAGTACAGTTTTCCTGGTAATCCTAACTACTCATTCCCTCGGCAAAATCCAATCTGTTTTGCCTCCTCCCAGTGGCTAACCTTCACTGTTGGCTTCCAGTTCTAACAGATTATTTCTCCTGATCTGTTCTGCACACCGAGATGCTGATTCTTGTTTCTGCTGTATCTGTATCAAACAGCTGGTTGGAAGCAGCACGGCATTTGGTGGAATCTACTTAGTATCGCTGCTGCCTGCTGAAATGACTAATCTAGAAGAGGCTGTGACAACAGAGAAAGATACTGAGAAGGTTTTCCTCCCTCTTCAGGCTGGGGTGTAACTAGTGCATGTAGAATCTTTGGGAAGTTTCATTGTTTATCTTCCCACTGGGCATGGACAAATAAGACATTTAACCTTGAACTATTTAGATAGATTTAAACAGGGGCATGAAAAATACTGACACAAGGACCAAATCTTTTAACTAAAAATGACTAGTATTATAGGAAAGATTAAACCAATCATATTTCTATATTTTGTTCTTGAAAACAGTGAGCTGTTATAGCTGAGAGTTTCTTTCAAAAAGACACAAACAAAACCTCAGACAGAATCAAAAAATGCAAGAAAGTTCAGTTAAAAGATTTAGAAGGTTTTGCAAATCCATAAACAAATTATAAGAGAATCCATTTAATAGGATGGATTAAACAAATTTAGTAATGGATTGTACCAGTGTAATCTACAGGTTAGGAAGCTGGCAAATTATTTTAATTTGGAGGAATATATCTATTTACTAGAAAAGTCTTTGGTCTGCTTTTCATACATGAAGACCCAAAACCTTTGCAGAAAAAAATATTTTGTTGCAAAATACTAAATAATGAAATTCTTCAAATGCCATATACACTATTCTTATATCCTTTAAGAAAATTACATGGGTTTTCTTTTCTAATCTTACTACACCAAATATCTTCAAATACTTAATAATCACTGGTTTTACATACAATAAATAACTCAAAATGCAGTGTAGCAGTTTTTATGCCCTAGATGATCATTCATGGTTATTTTTGAAAATCCTAACAAAACACTTTTCCCTATTGTACACCACAACTCTAGCCCCACAAATGCACTGTATTATCTGCTCCATTAAAATAATTTCTAATGCAGGATGTCACAAAAGACGAACCATTCAAAGCACCAGCAATTCTGTGACCTTCAGACAATGATTGTCAAGATAAACAGCTGCATTTACCCCGAACATTGTCAAAAGAAACACAGATAGCGGTCTCCTGAAAGTTTTGTAACACAATTTTTTTATGCACACAGTCACAAAAGAAATCTCCAGTGAAAGCCACCTTGGATTAATTAATTTCCAATGTCAAGATATTATTACACAAACACTCCCTGAAAGAAGTGCTCTTCAACATCAAACAGAAGGCTGGTAACAGGATCGAAAATAAAAATTGACAAAGTACCAGCGAGTTTAATGGTTGCACAAGTTTTTAATCAATCTTTTACTTGCTGTAACTTAATTATTATTTCTAGTGTGCTGCTGCACATGGTGTTACAGAACACTTTCACACAAGAAATTTGATTTGCATGGGTATTCTACATTCTTGTTCTGAAAATGCACGGACAGTGGAGATGAATGAAAAGCTACAGGACACTTCAAGCAACTGCAGGAAAGGGAAACAAAAACACTGTCACAATTATTAAGCTGTCCAAACAAAAATTCAGTTAGACCAACACAGCCGGAGAGTAAAAGCATCTTAGAAGGCTTTTTTGAGCATGACTGGTCAGACATACCATGACATTTTGTTTGTATCCATGCTGTACATACCCACTGTAATTCACTAATATACTCTGTGTTGGCCCAAATATAAAAGCACAGGAGAAAACGTATGCAACACAGAAAAGTAAAAGGAGTTGGCAATGGCCTCTCAGTTTGCCAGGGAACTTACTGGCTTGGATGGATGACTCAATAAAACTTCAGGGTGCTAAAGGAAGAAAGAACATAGGAAAAGATAGGGAAAATTTGGGATAGGAACAGTGTGAGAGAAAAAAAGAAAAGATGTAACAAGAAAAGAATTTAAAATAATAGCTGCAATGTTAATTTACTAAGACAACAGAATCTTAATTTGTGGTTCTAGCATGCATTACTAACCAGCTTCCGAGACACGAAAAACATGGAAATTTAGTTACCCTCGTGCAAGTCCACCTTGATCTTGATTTCTAAAAGTTTTATCCAGTCCTCAAATATTTAACATAGTCCTGTGTTTGGGTTTACAGTTGACAGTTTTACAGGTTGAGTAGGACTTTAATTTCTAGTGCTTCACTTGTATCAATTACAAGACAGCTAAATGGTTTAGAAAACTAGTTCAGTAACTGACATTATCTGAATGCTGAACACAATGGCTGGGTTTTTACTTTTAATTTTATAAGATACCTTGATTTCCCTGGTACCCTTTTTCTTTCTAGGTTGCCATGCTGAATACATCATTTATTGTCCCTTCTTTGAAAAAACAAATCATCAGCTGAGAAAAAAAACCCCAGTATTTCTACCTCCTCTAGCAATATTATCAGTAACATTTTCAGCTGTGGCAGGAAATTCATGTTCACAAAAAAAAAAAGCACCTCAGCCTGTTAGACAAGCCGTGATAAATCTTGGGAAAAATAGAATTTGAGTCAACACTTCATTCAGTCATTTTTTCCTGTCTTTTGAAAGATACTATCCTCCTGAACTTGAGCACCACAGCAGAAAACAAAACCAAACCCAAAACCAGATACATCTTCTGAGTGAGCCTGTTGAATCTAGAGGTATTTTCCTGGCAGGGAAACACTGCTAACATTCTCTGATGCAAAGTTCCTAGAACTGCACCAAAGGGAAGTTTGTTAACATAAGGTTTGGGACGCTTCCTTTTCTCTTAACCTTGATCTCTCCCAAGTAAGGAAAATATCTGTAGGGAGAAAAACTATGCAATAGAAATGAAGACAGACAAAAATCTGCTTATCTGTGCTGGAACAAATTCTAATATTAGTCGGTCTCTCCCAGTTTAGAAAAACAAAATGAAACAAAGCATACTGCCTGGGAAAGACAAGACAGAAAAAGCTAGGAAAAGGGTATCCCGAAGAAAAACAACTAGAAGAAAACTTTCGCCCCATAAAACGAATATGTTAAAATAGAAGTTTGAAAAAAAGAGTTTCTTAAGTTAAAAAAACAACCAACCACACAGCATAAAACCACTTCACAGAAAAACAAGGAGAAAACCCCCTGCGTGCGATTCCCCTAAAAGATTCCATCTCAGCAAAAAAGGAGACTATTTCAGGCAGGACACCAGGCTCTGTATACTCAACAGGGATTTACGCCTTGCTTTCAGCATTCAGAATCTCTCATAGTATCTCCTACTGGCAGCAGGCTGACGAGTGAGCACAGAAGCAATGGCAGTAGAATAAGTAGAACTCTAAGCGCTCAGATTTGCATAACCATAGCATCATTATTTTAAAAAACCCACCCCAATTATGAAAACCACTGCAGTTTTACTTGCTAAGACAGCAATCAACATAAAATAGTCATTAGTAAGAAAATGAATAGTAACAACGAGAAGTGGACACCTCCAGGCAGACGCTGGAGACTGCTTACATGGAAAGAAAAATAATACCAGTAACTTTTCAGCACCCCTACACTCCACTTGGTTAATAATATTTCAGTTTAGTGCAAAGTTAAATACCTTTTACGGAAAAAGTGGAAGCTTGCACTGTTCATGATTTCTCAAAGGCTCACTGTTTAGAGATTAGCAAGAGTTTTTTCCGAGGACTGCCCAAATCCTTTTTATCTAATGGCTTAACAGTAGTCCAATTCAGTCTCTTCTGTCAGCTTCTTAACTTCTAAGGCTAATAGATTTAACTGAAAGTACTCAAACTGTTCAGTGGAAATAAGAGGCAAGGGAAACAAGACTGATGTCAGACACATCTCCATTTAAACTGCAAGGGAAACAACCTCAAAGAAAATGCTTTTTGCCATTTGCTGTTAGGAGCTACACAAGAGATCCTTCCCTGCGTGTCTTATGCAAAACAGCGCTAAGATAATGTAATAAAACTCAACGGAATAACCTCCAATTAATTTTTAAACTGAATGCTCTTATGTAGACATTAGTTTTAAGGTTAATTGTGACAGTTATTTGCAATGCAGATGTGTAAAAAATGCATTGTTAGAAGCTTTAAATTGGAGTTGGATTGTCCACCATAATTGTACAGTGATGACAAGGAACTCGTCCACTTTGAAAACATCAAACTGCCTGAATAAATATCTGTGATGCATTTGAACAGAGAAAGCCTTTTAAAAAAAACCAAACATTTTTCTACTTTTCTGCAGGGTGAAAAAAAAAAATTGGCAAAGTAAAACAGCTGGAAAAAAGTTTATTAAAGAAATATCTAAACTTAAAAGTATACAGCATATTCAAGTGGCTGCTAACTATATCCTCTTGAGTAACTAAGAGTAACTGTGACTTGGTTTTGACAGCAAGGGGGATCAGTCGTAGAATTGCCTCTTTTGCACAGCTTGAGGAAAGCAAATGTATGGTTAGCTACATGAAAGCATACCTGGGTCCTAGAGCTTTGATTCCTTTATAAATAGTCATTGTGGACTGACCTCATCAAAAAAATCTTTGCACTGAATTTGAATTTTCCTTTAAATAAGAAGAATGCAGTAGCCCAACATGACACAGTATTTAAAAAAGAAAGAAGGTATTGATGATTTGGCTCAGTGGGACTTGAGAGAGTACTTTAGGGTCTCTACGTAGGAAACAGTTGTCCCAATGCCCTATCAAGCAGTAACTCCTGAAGCAGAAGAGCAGATATCCAGAGTAGTATGGAAGAGCTTTATACTGCACACAGGCAATGGTAAGCTATCAATTTTATTTGCTTATAGAACTGAAACAATCCCGACGGAATGATTTAGGTAGCTTCTTTGGATGGGAAGATGAAAAACTATTTGTGTTTACAATACAGTGGGTTTATAGTAATAATTTTTCTCTGAATTAAGTTAAGAATACAGTTATTTGTCCCATAGCTGTCCTGTACAATTAACAGTGCTCTTTACATTTGAGCACCTTTCTGAGTTTAGCCCTCAGAAAAAGGAATAATTCACCCTTTTCATAATTTCCTAAAAAGAAGAGGTTAGATTATAAAAATACATGGTTTTATGAACTGGCTCAGTGTCCTTATGTAATATTCCTGGATATTGGCTACTAGGGACAATCCTCTCTAAAATGGAATGAGCAGAGGTAGGTCTAAAGGAATTATACTGAGAAGCTGTCATCACAGTGCAAATTAACGGCATGTTTGTCATTTAGCCAGCAATGCTTCACCAGGTTTTGGTCGACTTATACTACGGATATACTCACTGCTTATAGTGAGGAAAGAGACCTCGGGGGAAGTTGTGAAAAGCAGTATAATTACAAATGCTAAACATACAGACACAATCCCTAATTAAATGAATTTCTGCACTTGCATTTTCATAAACTATTTATTATGTGATCACCCAGTTAGTACTATTTTTTTTTTCTCCTTAAAATACTTACAACAATGTTCTCCACTGCAGCTGTCTACCTACAAACTAATAAACTAATGCTGTCATCCAAATGCTGTAACAATCACTGGCAAATCTTAGTTATACATTTCTGGACTCGTTAGCAGTAACACACTGATGAAGGGTGAAACTGCAATTCCTGACAGATAATTTAAATGAAAGGGTCCTTCAGGACTTCTTAAATATCCACACACTGTGTGGTACACTGATAACGGCCTGTGAGACTAATTAAATGCACACAACCATCTTTTCTTGCTATTGTGCTTTGTTGATGCTGCATAACAGAACTGTTTACTTTGTGTAATAGAATTAAAAAGGGCAAATCTGGGTCTAGATATGCGTATATGGAGTTTCACTCACAGAATTCTCAGGTGCCTTAACACCCACCTTGCACTCACACAACCAAAATCCTAAACGGGTCTTAACTGATGTATCAAAATTTGACCTCACATTCATTTGAGGAACGAGGACAGCGTTCCAAACTACAGCACAGGCACTCCTTTCCCTGGGTAGATGTAAAGAAACAGCTAGAATGCCACAATCCAGACTTAAATTTCTTAAGACTCTTGTCTTGTTCTGATTTCATAAATAGTAGTGTTACCATTATTTCGGTTAGTGAGTTATGTGCTTCTTCGTCACTTGCCGTTTTAAAATTGAAAAGTTAAAAGCAAATCAACGTTCCTCTAAACAGCGCAGTGTTTGTGCTACTCACAGCTAAAATAAGGCTTGCAATGCAAACATAACCCAAATATTCTGTTCAAACAAATTAGCCCACTTGTAGCCAAGTATTATTCTTCTGAACAGCAAAGTCTTACTAAGGTATCTGCTGTGACTGGCAATGAGTTTAAAACAAAAGATCACGCATTTCACTGGTGATACACTTTTTTATTTCATTTGTTCTTATGCATTCCTGTGGGCTGGGCCAATCATGCATCTGAATCATGCATCTTAACACCTACAAGCATTGATAGCCAATATGTGCAATGTTTAGCTGTTAATTTTTTAACTGTTACACCAGCTTAATGGTATAATTACTGCTATGAACGGTACTGAAGCAGACCAAGTCTTTAATTTCCAGTACCTGTTAAAAAAGTTAAAAGTTAACTCCAAAATGAGGATGTTTCTGCAAGTTACTTTCTGACAGGCTTAGCTTGTAATGTGGTTTGCAAGGACACAACTTCACAGTTCTTGCTGAAAAGCAATTCACAGAATTCAGACTTAAGACCCCAAGTTTTCTGTGTAGGCATGGCCAATTTGTCTAACACTGAATGTTTACACCACATACATAAATGTGAAGTAAGATTACCTTCTTCAACTGAGTTTCCATCTTCAAACATTCTTCCTTTTTCTGTTCCAATGCAATTTCCAGTGTCTTGAGTCTTGAATCTTTCTTCAGTCCTGATGAAGCTAAGGATGAAGCATGTTCCTTCAGATCCAGTAAGGATGTCTAAAATAAAAGATTTAAAGTAACTATGAAGTTAATATGCTTTATGTGCAATAGCTAGCTTCTTTTTTGTCTTTATTTGCTTCCCATCTCTTCACACTAAGACAAGCTTAAGACAGCATCATTTGATTCAGGTTTTCAGGATCAAAATAAAATCTCATCTAAATCCATTTAAAAATAATTTTTAAAGATGGAAAATTCTGTAAACTGGAACTTGTGCTTCAGTGACAGCCATGTTTATAAAAAAATTGCTTTTAAATAATTTTTTTTAAAAAAATGATACATGGTTAGAAGATTTCGCCACTGTATCAAACTGAGTGTTCAAAGAATTCCTGTATGCAGCTGCTATAGTGTGAAACTGATTCATACTACCTATCTCCAAAAGACATCTCAATTTCTTGATTTTCAAATAATTTTTATTGGTGTTTTGTTTGGTTTTGGGGTTTTTATTTATTTATCCCCCCCCGTCAAATGTTGACTTCCACGTAGATGAAATCTCAGCGCTTCTTGGGTGCATATTCTTTGTGCTGTTTTACTTTGACTGAGTTTTGAAAAAAGACTGTAAGTAGACTTGAATGTTGCAACTCCAAGAGAGGAACTGAGAACGTTTATATTTCTCTAATATAATTAGGTTAATTTGTCTAGCCAAATGGCTTATTACCAACAACCAAATTAATTATGAAAAAAGGACTCTTCAGAGTCTAAGGAAATAACTGTATTGTTTGCATAAAGGAATAAACATTATGCACATGCTTTTGGCAGCTACAGCTTTGATTAACCTCTGTTCTTTCCTCACTGTATTCACACAGGAACAACCTTGTTCTCTGCCTTCAGTTGTCTATGAGCACAGATAGCTCCAGTAAATGCTGTCATTGACCATCAGTCATTCACTACTAACACAATTAACCGCTACAAATAAGGGGACTGTGTGCTGTCCATGAAAAGCTGGTTCTGAAATATCAGTGCTTTGAAAAATTCTCAAACAATATATTTTGCTAAATAAACTTGTTGAAGGACCGTTACTTTAAAGGAACAGTTTTCTTCATCTCAAATACAACACGTGCATATGCAACAAACAATTGTAATACAATAGTTTCATTCTGCTGGTCAACCTCTTTCTCTGTGAGATCTCCTTGTAAAATGCTGACTTTCTCTTTCAGGTCCTTAATGTCTTTCTTGTAGTTGTCGATCTCTTCCTGTTTCTCTCGCTCATCTCTGTCACGCTGCTCCTTTAGGCGCTCTATGGTCCTTTCCTGACAAAAGAAAGCACTCTGTGAAGAAAATCCCTCTTAGCCAGTTCAACTTCTGAGACTTCTTATGACAACACTTCTTACACAATGTAGACAAGGAGGAAGAGTGTATGATATTACCATTTGCTTTTCTTTATGTTGTAAACCCAGATGCTCAAGGATTCTCAAGGAGGAAACCTGAGAATTCTATGGATCCACTGCTAAGAAATACCAGGTTTTCTGTATCTGAAAATTCACAGCACTGTTACAATGCAACACAATTTATCTGGTTCTAATAATCAAAATTAACCCAGACTAGGACACATTACATATTGCTTCCTTACTTATTTAAATCTTATTTTACTAAAATGTACAGTTAAGTCTGTGGTCCTTCAGAGAGGAAGGGATGTAGCGCATACGGGACACCAGGATTGATATACAGCAAGAAAAAGCAACAAAACTCTTCTGTACATCAGATATCAAAGGAGCTTTCATATCTTGGAAGCTGAAGAGATGCAAGTAAATTCTCCAACCTCAGGCAAAGCTTTACCATAGCTTTACATTTATAGAATCTGACAGACTAAAGGAGCTGCAACCCTGTTGCAGCTTTTTCTTGTTTTCTCAAGAAAAAAAGCCAAACCACAGTAATTCAGAAAAGATATGCCACCAAAACAGAATAGATAAGGCTGTTGTCTCAGCCAGCTATCTCACAAGAATTGGGAAAGCATTAAAATAATGTTAGTTATCAGGATAACTATTCATTTCAGTTCAATATTGGGAACTAAAACTCCATTTCACACAGAAAAACTTAAAAAAGCATATTATTAAAATATCTGAGAAAATAAGATAAAATAAAGATATTAGCCAGACTTGAAAAAAACAAGCAAACAAACAAACAACAACAAAAAAAACCAAAAACCACAAAACCAGGAGCAAAAAGCAGAAGAATCGACAGCTGAAATGTAAGGCATCACACAACTGCACCACGTAAAGAGACTGCAAGGTGAGAACACCACTTTCTCTCACACCAAATGATGGTAAGCAGAGAACAACTAGAGCAAAAGCTTGTGGGGCAGCTGTACCCTCCCGCCCTCCCTCCTGCCGGTACAGCAGTGGTACCCTGGGCGGGCTGTCTGCGGGAGCAGCCCCGGCTGCCACTCCGCGTATCCTGCAGCGCCCTCTAGTGAGGGATCCACCTCGGCAGCATCCGCACTTCCCTGATCCCTCCTGGCCGCCAGAGACAAAGCATGTCGCACTCTGACACTGGATCAGAGATTTCTTGTAAGCAGAACGCAGGGAACAGACGGAAAACCCGACTTTAGAGAGGTTATTAGTAGAAGAACCTTTCGAAGGAAGGGACTTGGGCTTCCCCTACTCACTTTTTCTGCCAGTGCTTCTTCCAGCGTAGTCAAGGCAGTGTCAGTATTCGTGGTGTCAGCCTGCAAGGATTTCACTCGATCCTTTAAACTGCTCATTTGCTTCTCCTTGTCTCTTAGTTGTTCTTGAAGATTTTCAATCTGAAAGAAAAGGAGTAAGATTTTAAGACAACAGCAGGAAAACAATGTCCAAAATCATCTTAGGAGTAGATTAACTCTTGCAAGTATTCTTAAAGCAATGGAAGTAGGCAAAGGCCTAGTTCCTATAATCCTACATCAAAAGATCAAGCAATGTAACCAAACTCATCAAATATTAATAAGGAACTAGCAACCTTTCAATAGTCAAAGAAAGAATTCAGAGGAAGAAAGTCTAAATAATATTGACAAGATCAACATGAACAAAAGGCATTATTCCTAATTTCCGAGGACGTCGGGCACTGTGTGACTAGAGGATGACCCATTTATTAACAGTGAGAAAGTAAAAAAGCTGAGAAAAATACTACTGTGTATATGAACCCCAAAAGGTACTTGATAATAAAGAAGTTGTGAAGAAGTATTATTTTAAGTATTCCCTCTGGTACTGTCATATTCTTTACTGTGCTGGAATGTTGCTTTTTCATCTGACATGGCTGTTTGCCTTACGATGAACTAACACAAAGTGCTATTGCCTGGGTAGAAAATATATCAGCCTTGTTTTCTGTGGGTGTAGATTTTGATAACTCTATGAATTCTGAATGTAACTTTTGACAGACTGAGAAGACCTAATGCTCAACCCATTTCATGCCTGCCTACACAAGCAAAAGACACATTAACATTATTAAATGTTAAAAAAACCCCAACCAAATTTATCATCAAAGGATTAGACTGAGTACAGATTTTTCAGTTGCTTCCTTTTGTTGTTACTGACAAATTTTTGCATCATCAAATAAATGTACATCATAAATTGGTGAATGACATGTGGCGTGTAAGTTACCTACTTCCAAAACACTTGTAGCAAGATATTCTTTTCAAAGACATGTTAAGAAATAATGTAAACAGACAATCCCAAAGGCTATCTAGTCCAGTCTCAGTAAACTAAATGGAAGCATTACCTAAACTTTTTGCTTCATCTGCTGAACAACAGTTAGCAGCTCCTTAGTGGAAATAGAGCAACTAACCCCAGGTTTTACTCTTCAAGACTAGAAAAACTGAGCTGCTGTGATTACAGAGCAAATGGCTACTTAGACACATCCACTACTCTATTAAAATTACATCTGGAACATATTTTTGTTCTAGATCTGTAACGTTAAATGTAAAAGATTTTGCAGTGGTCTGAATATCTAGTTACAAATAATTGAGGATGTGCTACAGGTGGAAGCTAGGAGGAAGAACAACCTAATTCAGGGAAACCCTTGCTAATATTCCCCTGTCACCTATGGCCATGGAAGAAGTCTTCTGGTACCAGAGTCTTAGTGACGGATTTTTTTTTTTATTTCTCTCATGCAAGTATGCATAAACTTATGATCCAGCTTTGTATACAATCTATATATTATAGATTTTTTTTATTGTTAAGGAGTGGACTGAAATTGGTTTTGGTCTATTTTTGTCATTAGTTTGTATTAGAAAAAAGTATTATGCCTCCAGGTTATGCTTAAAATTTAAATTTGCGCACAATACAAATGACACTAAAGAGCTAGGGCTCTTTAGTCTGGAGAAGAGAAGACGGAGAGGGGATTTGATAAATGTTTATAAATATCTGAGGGCTGAGTGTCCAGAGGAAAGGGACAGCCTCTTCTCACTCG
>JAAGNO010023522.1:0-30687 GCA_033439905.1 Ceryle rudis | reverse complement strand
AGCCTGGCCCCTTCTACTTGACCCCCACCCTGCAGATATTTGGAAACACTCATAAGATCCCCTCTCAGGCTTCTCTTTTCCAGGCTAAACAGCCCCAGGGCTCTCAGCCTTTCCTCATAAGAGATCTTCCAGTCCCTTCATCATCTTTGTAGCCTCCTTTGGACTCTCTCTAGTATTTCCCTGTCCACTAGCACCCTGGGCAGCTGCTCTAGCTGATGGTGCTCTGAGCATAGGGTTTGGAGTAAACAGTCTCCAGAGGTCCCATCCAACCTTAACTACTCTGTGAGAAAACAAACAGGTACTAAAACACCAAGAGTATATTGATCTTTCTAAAATACATTATGTCGCAGAGTTAAAGAACTATTGCACTGTTTTCTTGTATGGGAAAAAAAAAGAGAAGCTGTCTGAGAAACAGTAGAGAGATGGGAAAGATACTCACTTTTTAAGAAATCCTTTACAATAATAAGGACAGGCTCTTCCGAAGGCTTTAACAGCCCAGTCTCCATTAGCTCATGCTTCAGCCTGACATAATTTCACTGCTTGTGAGATGATTTGTGCTCTTGCCCACAGCAAGGGTGAGCACAGCGTACTCCACCATCTTTCATTTGTAAGCAAAATTACAGCATGTGAAAATGTACGTGGGTGAATGATGAGCATATATTTGCGCACACAGATTTTCAGCGACCACGGGAACTCACTAGACCACCTCTCCCATCAGAGACAGCTCAGCTGGATGATCTAACACCCTACACAGGGCTCTCTCAGGCTTTCCTTGGAGGGAGCTGGCACGTTGGCTTCTTCCACCAGGTCTTTTCTTTATGGCTTGCAAGTCCTGAGAAAATCACACCCTGAAGTGGTGCAGCTCTGGGCAGCTTTTAAACTTTGAGGGATATAATTTGCAGATGTTTACACACTACCAGCTCCCAGCTCAGGCCCTGGAAATCATGCTGAAAACCCTAGGAATCATAGAATGGCAGGGGTTCAAAGGGACCTCTGGAGATTGAGTCCAACCCCCCTGCCAATGCAGGAACACCCAGGGCAGGCCACACAGGAAAAGGTCCAGGTGGGTCTTTAAAACCTCCAGAGAAGGAGGCTCCACAACCTCTTTGGGCAGCCTGGGCCAGGCTCTGTCACTCTCACAGGCAAGAAGTTTCTCCTCCTGTTGAGGTGGAACCTTCTATGCTCGAGCTTACACATGTTATTCCTTGTCCTATTGCTGGGCACTACAGAAAAGAAACTGGCTACTTCCATTTGACACCCACCCCTCAGATATTTATAGACATTAATAAGATCCCCTCTCAGTCTTCTCTCGAGACTAAACAGCCCCAGTTCTCTCAGTCTTTCTTCATAGTGGAGATGCTCAAGTCCCTTCATCATCCCCACAGCTCTCCACTGGACTCTCTCCAGTAGATCCTTGTCTCTGTTAAACTGGGGAGCCCAAAACTGGCCACAATATTCCAGGTGTGATCTCAGTAGTGCAGGGTAGAGGGGGAGGAGAACCTCCCTAGAGCTGCTGGACACAGGAGAGAGAGCATTTCACTTTAACTGCGTATATGATAAACCACATTTTCATGTGTCATCAGAGACATAATAGCTTTGTCCCTCCATTTTACCTCCTGCTTTCTAGTCTCTTGAACGTATGTATATCCCAAAGCTTTGCACTAAACCCAAATAATTTGTTCCTTTTTTGAAAGGGAACCTTCTGATGCACGTCTGATAAAGCTATCAAAAGCCCCTGTGATTATGTGCAATAACGGCCCACAGGAGTGTTTGATTAGAGCATTTTCCTTGTCACGCCGACAAGCTACGAGATACTATCTGCCTCGGGAGGCTAAATGGGAGACTTGAGGGATAAAAAAGGTCTATTGTTATTACATGCATAATCTTGTGACTGAAAATGCCACAAGGGATTATGACAGCTCTCTGGATGTATGGAGTGAGACATTATATGGAAATTAGTTTTGTTTACCGACACTGCTTTGTTGTAATTATTCTACCCAGCTACACTTACATTTAGGAATAAACTAGGGAATACTCCAACTGTGACATAATTGCTTTCTTATTGATAACAAATGTTTTCCTTGTAACGGGAGGAAGGAAACGGTGTTGATAATGAGGTGTCTGCGTTAGACCTTAAAACAGAAAGCGTAATCGTGATGTTAAATATTAACATGACATCAAACTTCAGGCCTTGACATCCTCTAAGACTACTCACCTGCCCAAAAATGCCTGGGCCCATAGGACAGCTCTTCCATGTAGGCAAATAGCCCAAGAAATCCAGGTCCACCTGAAACAAAAGAAACTGCTCCTGTTCTCTGCTAAACTTCGTCAGCACCAGGTAATCTTATTTTAGTTATCTCACTAGGAAAGACCAGAAACATTAGAACTATGTGGAAATATTGCTGAATATAACCTGGTTAAGTGCAAACAAGGTGAGGAAAATAAAAAGAAGGAAGAATTGTGGCCCTGGGGGTGCTGGGACACAAGATGCTGGCCTGTTTAGTTTGCTTTTGTTGTGGCAACGCTGACGTAATTGCCATTAATCTATGACAACAAGCCCCAAATACATATTTATCATGCCAGATAGATGTATCACTTTAAGAAAACGCTGCTTTTCTTGGTGGTAGAACAGTTGTTATGGTGACTCCTCTTCTTCCCTCATTTAACAGAAGCAGCAGAACACTAAAATAAAAATCATTCCTTTTATGGAATTTATAAGAAGAGAGAACTTTTGGAATATTTCATGACATCTTTATTTTATAGTATTTGACTTTTCATTCTGGAACTTGAAATGTTGCTGAAATATCTCATAATAGGAAATATATGAAAGGAAATG
The DNA here is from genome assembly GCA_033439905.1 of Ceryle rudis. Classification (NCBI taxonomy): domain Eukaryota; kingdom Metazoa; phylum Chordata; class Aves; order Coraciiformes; family Cerylidae; genus Ceryle; species Ceryle rudis. The sequence continues at coordinate 27,851 of JAAGNO010023522.1, read as the reverse complement.
CATTTTTTTTATGGCACATATGATATTATTTGCTCATATGTGATACTTACACAGTATTGTAGGCACAAACACTTTGTGCAGATTAGGTAGCTACTGAGGAAAGGTTACATAGGGTTCTGTTTGGAAGATCTAATTATGAAATAAACTAGACTTTTTTTTTTTTCTCCTTGATGATCCATCTGATTTCTAACACCATTTGTAATTTATCCTATGGGTGCTATCTATAGTCATAGTGCTATTACATTCAACACCAGTTCTGTAATTTCTTGATGGTACTTGCTCATATATTTCACAGGCTTTAAGCAGCATAAACCCTCAATATGCTGCTTTATTGTCAGTTTTTCACTTAGCTCGGAGTGGTTTCTAAAGCTACATTCAAGATTAAATTCTTATGACCATATAAATTACTTAACATTTGATGCCAGCTTGCAATTTTAAAGTGATAATTTTGTTAAGTGTTGGATTTCTACTTTGTAACTAAGAAGCTGAGGCAATCAGGTGGACAGGTTAAACCCAGATAGATGCTACGTCTGCAGCCAGTGCAGATGTGATTGTGCAAAAACTCATTTTATCTACAAAAATTTGAGCGTCCCCTATATTGTTCAAAGCTTCTAGGTGGACATCAAGGATAGGCAGCTCTGTAGAGTGCTTGATCCTGATCCAGTGGAGATAATGCACCTTTGAATGTACCACCACTGATGATAAAGAAGAATTTTGCACCTCCACAAAGGAAGTGCAAAGGAGGCAGAACATGGATTGAATCAGCCACTGCCGTGAATGAACAGGAGGAGTTGATGGTGAAGAGGGCTCAGGGACAAAGAGGGAAGGAATCTAGGAAATTAACAACTGCAAATCTTTAGGACAAGAAAAAAAAAAAAATCAGTCAAAGGGGAAATATCTTAAGTAGCATACAAGTCAAGATGCAGCAAGGGGTGTGCTCGGGGAAGAATGAGGGTCTGCCAGTCAGCAGAAAACAGTCACAGGAAATATACAATCCAATATTACTTCTTATATGAAAAGGTATCTATAGTGAAGTGTTGCATTTGAATTACTGTGAGAGGATAATTTCCCCAGGAGCAGTGTTATCATTTTATCAGCCTCCTTTGGGAAAGCAGCAACATCACAGTGGATGAGAATTGATGAAGTTTATTAGGACCAGACTATCAGTGTAACTTTTTAATGAGTAATTTATCACCCTCAGAAGCCCTGATTTTTATTAACTTCGTCTGTGGCTGAAGATGAATTACTTTCCCAATCTAGGGGCCGGCAGCCACAGAGCATCCCCTTATCAGCAGCAGGCCATTCACTTAACAAGCAGCTTTCATGGCAAGAAGGATCCCTACTTCTTGGGAGTAATTCAGTCTGGGACAGATGCAGTGCCAGTGCCACCTGCTGAAGGGCTGTAGGCACCCTGAGGAGATGTCAGGGTGTGCAAAAAGGATTTCCAGCCAGTCCGTCAGGTTTCTGCACTGACCTGCCCAAATGCCGGCTGTGCTTAGATTTGTCCCACCAAAGACACAACTGTAAGTGCCCCTGTAAAGATCCCCACTGGTGCTGGTGTGTAAAACTCTGCTTTATGCCTGCATGTGAATGTAGACAGTTCCCATCCAGCAGTGCCTTGCTAGCTGCTGAAAACACATCTCTTGTGAGCCCCACAGCCTTTCTTCCCTGGCTTTGTTGCCCTTACTTTCTGTAACCCCACATTTCCTCTGAAATCCCTGAAAGACACCATCCTCTGGCTCCTGACCGGACCACAGAGGGCTTATACCTGGTATTTGGGTAGAGCTACCTGCAGGACTTGGGTCACAGAGGGATGCCAAGGTGCCCACGGTGCTGGTGATCTCAGATCAAGGCACTTACTTCTGTGCTGAAGGGGCCAGTTTGATCTAAGGTCCCCCCAACACCCAATAATCTGCTGTCACCTCCAAGCAGAGCTCCAGCTCAGAGCTGCCTTTTTTTATTCCTAAAGCTGCACCAGCTTAATTAAATGATGTGTTTTAGAAACCAAATTAGACCAAGGAGTGACATCCTCTGGGTGGAACCCCTGAGCTCAACCCTAATGCTGCCCAGAGCAACTCAGCCCAGCCCTGTGAGAGAGATGCTTAAATAGGTTTGCAGAGGCCAAGCAGACAGAGCCAAACCCTGAATCAGTCTAACAGGATCCTCTTTAGACTACACAGCTTAGGTTCAAAATGCAACCAGAAAGCTGCTCTTGTGGGTTGGTTTTTTTTTTTTTTGAAGTCTTCTATCAGGTGACTGTAGTTTGGGAGGGAGGGCTGATTTTATTCTGCCTTTGATCATTATGAGCATGCTATTTGTAAAGCCCCTCAGCTGATACCTTACTGATCTATAAGGGACAGGTTAAAATCATTTTTAATTGGATACCCTCATAGTGAAATGTCTTAAAATTCTCTACTTCAGGGCATTCAATTCAAATAGCTCGTAACTGTCCTATCACACTATTGTAATTACTATTTTGTAAACATTGAACTTGCATTCACAAGAATTTGATCTATTAGGGGTGTTGGGAAGCAGGAAAAGACAACTCTGTATTTCTGCTCTTTGATGACAAAATGTCAATGTGGCAAAAGAAAAACCAGATGCCCCTGAAACAGAAATGAATATTTGCAGTGTGCCCGTTCCACCTGAGCTGTTCAGTGCCACTCATTCTAGCAAGACCTGCCATCTGTGGGCTTGCAGGAACGAAGAAACAAATCGATAAGCCTCCGTGAGATAAGAAATGCCTAAGCACATTCTTAATATAAACTCCATGAAAAAAAAAGTTGACTACTCTTCTGGTTTTGATATGATTGAGTAGTCTCCGGGAAACTGCAGCAGGGACTACGCACAAGGCCAGAGGAAAGGAGACTTTAAATCATCTGATTGTAACAAATCATTTTATTGTAATAATTGCTGTTGGAGCAGACCACTCCAAACGTCCACTGTGATTTCAAAAAGCTCAACCGATAAAACCTAAATAGAAGGGTTTAGAATGCAAATACCGCCAGGCATTTAACTGGAATAGATGAGTATTACAGTTGTATATTATTATTAAGGGATTATAAGGTGTGCAAAGGCTAACTATCTGGAATTAAAAGTGAAATCATCAGAGCAGAAAAAAAGGGCAAGTGATGTCTTGGTTGAGAAAAACAAGCCCTTTTTAAGGATATGAAAGAATGTAGAAAATGTCCTTCGGTGTTTATGAGAGTGGTAAACTAAGCAAGGACTATTGCAGGATTTACCTGGGCTAAATGTGTATGAAAGCGAACCCCTGAGAATCTGTGTTGCGCTTTATGGATGCAAAAAGACGAAATGTTGAAGAGCACATTTGCGACTCCCTGCAACATAAAAACATGTCCCAGCACACTGCCATCCTGGTGATACATCAAACCAGCAGGAAAGGGATTTCAGCCTTCCCTCCTTCTGTGTTGCTGCCAAGGGACAAAAATATACCATAGGCTAAAGGTTCTCTGCCAGCCCCAGCCAATTACAACATAACATACAATTAACTTTCACAGCTGGTCACAGGCTTTGTCAGAAGCCTGGGGAAAACAAAAAAGCCTGCGTGTTGAACCTCGTTGTGAATGTACTTTAAATATATCTCATTAAATCTGGTCTGAGTTGCTCTTTGCTGCTAGCTGGGTTCGCTGGCTGATGGTCTGCTTCCAGGACCACGTGGGAACAGTACAACATGATCTATCTAGTCAATAAAACCCTTTCACTTCCATGGTCTAAATTGTTTTTGTTGTTACACTGTGTGCAGCCCCAGTGAGATTGCTGAAATCATGCTTTTTGTTTTCCTAACTTTGTCTGCAGTCCTGCCCACAGTTACAACCCATGCTCACAATTTAACAACGACACTTACTCTACTTAAACATTTGGACCTCACCTGTTAACTCTCTATGGCCAAAACTGGTGTGGTACCGTATGTACCTATATGTGTGGCTGTCAAAGACTCTGCTACTGCAACCCTGGCCTCTTGCGGGACCCAAGGAAAGATGAAGGGAATCGGGGGTTCACATTTGCTGCTCAGAGCCACTAGCTCAGAGGTTTTTCAACTAGCCAAGCATCGATGAATTTAAGCCACCTGTCCTTACAGTCCTTGCACACATGCTTTAAAGGTTTGCTGCAGGCCTCGGGGCTTTAGGGACCACCCTTTGGTCTGATCTCAGAGTAAAATGGGCAGGGTACATGCGTGCACCCTGCTGAAGTGATTATTGCGTTACCAGACTGGAACCTGAGTCTGTAACTTAGACTTGGAGCACTTGGACATATCTGAATTCATCCACATGGGTGTGGTTTCAATACAGACACCCCAAAACAAGTTTCTTAAAGGGGTGATCACCTAATATTATTTGGGCTTCTGGTCACTGCAGTAATAAACTAGTCTAGCAGAAGTGGTAGCTATTCAGAGTGATGACTGATACAGTTCCTCTAACTACGTGGATCTCTTTATTTTACTTAAAATGAGCGGTTCTGATCTTCTCTATCAAGCTCTACCATAAGATAAGGTGGTGGGTACCAGCTGAGGTGAATGAAACCAGATTTTATCATTTCAGCTGTGTTCTTTTAACCATTTCCAAGTGATCCCCTGGTTGGTGCATTGGCCTGAGTGAAATTAATGGAAATTTTGCCACAGATTTGAGTGAGATCAGAATATAAACACCAACACATGCTGCCTATGAAAACTTTGTTTCATCTCCATGTCACGTCCTGTGTAGTAACAAAGATAACTTCAGTCTGGCTTTGCGGTGTGCTGGAATAGTTTAATGCCCTCAGTAGTGACTTAAAGACAAACTCTGCTTTCATTTGTTTGGTCTACAGTGCTGAAGCTGATGGAGAATGAGTAAACAGTAACTTCACAGAGCTAAGGACATGCAGGTATGCTTAACTGTCTTAAAATTCTGTACAGAAAAACACAAAATATATTTATGTACACAGCTAAATGATCCCTTTAAAATAGCTCCTAGTTATAAATGTATGTCTGTGTTTTAGTTCTGTGTTCTGCGGCATTTTCTAGATGTGTCCAGAGAAAGCTTGATATTGTACGTACACCAGCACTGTGTGAACCGTGCTGTTTCATATTCCATTTTAATTATGTTTTTACTTGTAATTCACAGCATGATGTTGCTGCTAGCAAGGAATAGTATCAGAGCCCTCCCGAGACTAACATATGTACTTTCCTGTAGGAAGGCTGTGAATCTGATGGATAAAGGGTCTGTTTTGCTTGAGGATTCACAACAGCTTACCTTTGGCTTTTCTCAAGGTCCACCTGCTTCTTGATACCCATTATTACCTATTACTTAATCTTGCTTATTTGCTAAAGCAGATTTGCATCCAAAGTATGCAAGGTAATATATAGTAATAAGTAAATAATAAAGTAAATAAGTTAATAGATGTCAACACAGTATGGAAGAAATAAACAAAATCACTTGAAACTACTCCATGGAGTAGCTCTGTTAGGAAAAAGAAAAAGCTATCCCAGTATGTGTGTCCATCCATCTAATAATGAGCACTATAAGCTTCCCTTCAGAAACCACACGGCATTAGTAAGCTGTGATAGTTTCTTTGCTAACAAAAACCTCTACATCTGCTTGCATTTCCAGAAAACTTTAGGCAAAGAGCTAGTCATCAGAGACAGTGTCGTAAACCACTTAAACAGTCACCCAGGAATGAAAAAGCTGCTCCAAATTTCACTGTAACAATTTGTGTGTAACCCCAGCCTCTCTTAAAAACATACATTTATAGGTCATAAAAAATAAACTCGTACATAGCCATCACTTCTAGTAAGTGAAATGATACTGAGGAGTGTTCCCAGGCACAGGAACTGAAATCATCTGTACCCTTTTAAACATTAGAAGGGTGTCTGGCGTGTTTTCGGCGTTGTCTGATTTGCACTTTCTCCCACAGTTCCCAGGCATAGTTTAGGAGATAGCATAAGCCAAGAACCATTCCCAGCAGGCAGCTCACCTGTTTTACCAGGTAATAGAGCATACCATGGGAAACTTGTTTCCAGTCATCACCACTGCAATGGAATAGGTCCAGGCAACTTTAATTTGATAGTGTAAGGAAGTCGTAGGGAACCACAGTCCACAGTGAACTGAGCTAAGTTAGCTTCACATTTTGGCTGCTTTGAGGGTGAGAGTAGAGAGTAGCTTTTAGTTTACACTTCAGTGTTTATACATAGAAATGCTATTTCACTGCAGTGTGTTTGACTTAGGTAGAGAGAGATAATCCTTCTGTAGCCTTGGGACATCAACAAAAACATCTGCTTATCTGCTCTGTTGGCATGTTTCATCTCTGTGCAAACCCCTGGTAGAGGAAAGAAGTTTTTCACCCTTTCGGTTAGGAAACTGTGTTAGATATAAGAGCTAGTTTGAAGTATCGTTGTTGCCATGAGTTTAAAAACAAACAAATAAAGAAAGCTGAGCAGATTGTAACATCCTGATTCATAGACAACAAGGCCGTATGAACCATACGGTTCACTGCAGTGTTCATGAACTAGCAACTTCTGTCAGGATCCTGTTACCCAGCAAAAGCCTCATCCTCTTTAGTTTCCTGAAACTGGATATTCAGTCATGTAGAAAATCAGCTCCCCTTCATGCCCATTTGCAATTTATCTAATTTGGGAAAAGCTTATTTCTGCATTTCAACACATACATTTTACGGTTCAATTTCTAGGTTCCATTGTCAAAATGATGTTCCCGCATGTGGAAAGAAATAATCGCGGGCACTTCCAGGATGCCTGGCTGTAGATGAAGTACCCTGCTCACGTACAGGCAGCTGGCTGTGCTGTGCTGATAGATAAAGGCTTTGTGCCTACAGTGACATATAGCTCTGAACTTTTAGGTCCTGGACTCGAGGACTGCTCTAAACCCACTCAGTACTTTACTTGCAATTTATTTTTTTTTTTTAATTTTTTTTTCTCCCTTGTGAAAGTCACTCAGAATGGAGCTGCTTCATTGCTTCTGGTGGCTGCCTCCTTCTCCCAAACTGCTTTTACCCCACGTGGCATCTTCTCTGACCTGCACAGTTTTATCTGTCCCAAATAGCTTTTTGATGCTTTAATGCTGCTCCCTTCATTAGAACACTTACCTCAGCCTGGAATAGGAGACTTCAGATAAAAGTTGCCATATGCTCCCAGATCATAGTAATTAATTGTGAGGATAAGTGTTTTTAAAATGAGAGGGAGACAAAACATATTATTTAGACTTTTCTTAAAAAAAAAAAAAAATCATCTCATTCTGGAGGGATATATCTTTCCCCAGCACAGCTCCTAGCCAGATTTTTAATTATAAGAGCCTCTCTCTTCCAAAGATCAGGGCAAGCTCTGCAAAGATAAATTAGTTCCTAAGGAAGTTTGAGAGAATATAAAAAACTGTCCCTCTGAGATCATGGTGAAGGTAAAAAGGAGCTTGTAATAGCATCACGTCCTAATGGAATCCTTCTGCGAGGCAGGAATAACTCCACAGGCAATATCACAGATCACACTCAGCACAGGGCTGGTGTGGCCTGAAACTGAACTTCCTCATGTGATATCAAAACGCGTTCCCATTGCCTTCACTGGGGCAGTACCCGCTTCCGCTGGATATAAACACAGCCGAAGTGGTGAAAGTAGAATTTATACCAAGAAAAAACACTAACCCCAAAAACAAAACAACAAATGTTTACATCAGGGAAAAAATGTTGCAGACATTTTTCAACAGAGTAACTGCAGAAGCCATATTACAGGAATGGTCCATCACTTTGGGCTAATCAGTTTTGTCTGCATTTTGCCTGCTAAATGCACTGGGAACTCTTGCTGTGAGTCATGGTTACCGTGTGATCTCCCTCTGCTTCCCAGAAGGGTTAGGCAAGCAGCTAGCTAAACCTAGCTAGGTCTTGGAAAAAGGTTTTTCTTTTTTGAAAGAAATCCATATCCATAGGTCTGCACACATCAAAGAATGCCAGAGTGTATTTTAATGGTATACAACCCCTAGCACCGACATATAGCAACTTCAGGGGTGAAAGACTAAGGCCAGCTCGTGGTACTGCACAGCTACAGCATTTAGAGGCAGAGAAATCATGGCCAAGGACACAAAGGTGAAGCTGCTTCCTATATTAGTCAGAGTATTTTTCATGTCTATGCTGCTCAGACAGCAATGCAGCTTTTGAAGTCTGGTCTTGAATATTCAGCATGTAGCAAGCTGAAAGGAATTCAGTTTATCCGCTGCAGAAAGAAGAAGGAAAAAGAGTTTATCATAGTAGTTTTAGCAACTGATGCTAGAAATGCTACCAGCTGTGATAGTTAAAGGTTCATCTGAAAACCTGGAAATGCCACTACCCAATCTAAGCACTATCAGCACTGCAAGCAGTGCCCAGCACTCCCTTCGAGCACTCGTCCATGATGCTGTGAGCTGCTTGAGAAGGCAGAAAGGGAATTTTTATGCATCACCACAGGTGGGTTGTGACATTTCAGCAGTGCTCTGCTTTCTTAGCCACCAGAGCGGAGTTGAGAGTACCTCAACACATTGTCCTCTGTCTTCAACTTCTTTCCTGTCCAAAGACCTTGACAGGGACCTTTGTGGAAGGAGATAAGTCTACCCATAATCTTTGAAAGCTACTAGAATTTTGAAGGTATGCCTGGGCCCCATGCTTTGTGTGTAGTCACTCCACAGGCCACTGCATCCTCCCCTGATCAGTGGAGCCATAGCACTTCCACCAAGCCAATATCCTTCACCGTGGGTTTGGTGGCCTCTTTTCTCACCAGCTGGGACAGGACACTCAACTTTGGAGCTGGAGGTAGGAGAATAAAATCAGTGAGACCTGCAGTAAAGCCAGAGAGATGACAAAAAGAGGCAGATGCCTGTCAGAAATACCTATGGAGCAGGCAGAGCAGGTGACTGGCAGTCTGGAGGAGGAGTGAAGGTCCATGAATCTGGATGTGGAGCCTTGCTGTGGGATGAGCTGGGTTGGGACTGGCCACCTGGGCCTGGGTCCGCTGTGAGGTGACACACCAGTTGTAGCCACGTCGCTGCTTTAACACTGTCAGGCAAAAATGCCTCACTGAGTGAACCTGCCTCGTTCTTTACTCGGTGTGACAGGTCCTTCCAAGGCACTTTTAGGACATATTCTTGTCACATAGTGTATCCCACAACTCACAATGGGATATCTGGTAGAAGAAAAGGTGATATAAAATTAGGACTTCCTTTCTAGGGCCTGAAATGATTCTTGTGATTCAGTTTTCAGATAATATTTGGTAGACACAGCAATGACATTGTAAATTCTTGGCCAACCCCATTGCAGGGTTATGTGGGGACATAAAATAAAGAGGCAGGGGAAAAAGCACTCAAAGCTGGTGGTTTATGACTTAACAATATCAAAAATCACTAGCTGTAGAATTGTCTGTGTTTTTCAGGAAAAAAAATTCTCTTTGATCAATATTTGTTGGACTCATAGAAAAGTATGCATCACAGTATCAACAGCACATCTGAGAGTGGGGGAGTACTAGGAAGCAAAAAGACACCATAGGTGGAGGAAAAGCATCCCTAAAAACATTCACACAGTGTGTGTTATTTCTTGCGCATCAAGACACTCCCCATCAGAGATCAAATAAAGAGTCACAATTCCATTTTAGATGGCTAAAGAAAAAATGAAGTCCTGTGGAGAGCAAAGAGCTGGAGAGCACTTTGGTCTTCTTTGTAATGAAACCATTAAAACAAAACCATTTTTTCCCCCCTCTAAAGGAGGAAGTATGTCCACATGTGGACAGAATCTGGGAAATCTCTCTGAGGATGAAGCGACACAAAAGCAACAGGAGCTGCCTTCAACATGAGGAATAAGAGCCTGCGAAAAGGAGGTGAACTAATTCTGGAAGGGTCAAGGGCTATGATTTTTAAATGTCATGTCCCAGAAGTCAAAGCTGAAGTCCATCTTCAGGGAAAAAAATATCAGCTAGAGACTCTTGGCTAAAATATCATATTGGAAATAACTTTACTTCAGTGACCTCTATGGAGTATGAGAGATGTTTGCAACCCCTGAAACATGCCTGAGCTGTTCTCAGCTTCACCCTTTCAAAAGCAACACAGTAATAGCAACAGCCTGGTGTCCTGTATCAAGCTCTTTGGAGAGGCTTTGAGCCTGATGACTTCATGTGAATTTATCAAAAAGTGGAGTCTGCTTCAAGCTGGTTTGGAAGACATAGGAAAAGAGGAAATTGATAGAGATAATATTAATCTGATCATTTCCCTTAGGATTTTCATGGCTCGGTTTTTCGTGGGAAAGCTTTCTTTTTAAATTAAGCTCATCCATACTTCATACCACAAAAGCAGGACTGTTTCCTAAGGGTCTCGGGCCAATTCACTTTACGTGTTTGCAGTCCAGTCCGTTGCCCAGCAAGGCATGAAAGCACTGTCCTTCAACCACACACAGGCACATTACGGCAGAAATGAGAACATAATATTATAAAGCTCTTAAATATCAGGTAGATTTCAGCCATAGTAAGTATTTCAGTAAAACTGGAATCAGGGTTTCTCACATTTCTCAAGGACTTTTAGTTCATGGTGAAATGTGCATTACCTGGAGGTGTTAAAACACCAGGCAGCGTTGCATATAGTCTTAAGTCATGTTTAAGTGATGCTTTTAATGCATCAGACTAGCATTGCATTTGTTCAGTGTGAAAGCAAAATACTCTTCCTGCCCATCAACACTACAGGCTATTCAGGACATAATTCAGTGTGACTTTCCTGTTCTCTGCAGCATTCGCTGTTGCCTGTAACTTCTTTAGTCCCTTGCCCTGTTCACCCCACAAGGTACAGATTTTTTTCAGAGCCTATTATCTATTCAATTTTGAATATATTTCTGATATGGTAGAGATGTATCTTGTGCACACCTCGGCTTCTCTCAGAATGTTTTATGATCCTTACTAAAAAAAAAAATAGCACTGCACATCCTGCAACACAGTGCTCTAAGGTTCATAGCTAAAGCAAACAAGTTATAGCTAAGGGACACGCAGGGAGAGGATTGGGTTTGTTTACTTCTCTCAAGGAGAGCAATACAGAATGTTTAAATTTGTACGTAGTTGTTTTAACACAGAATCTCATTTAATTTTAAAAAATCTGTATTACAGATTTATACATGTTGTCTACAAATAACATACTTCATTTCCATTTGGGAATAACAAGTTTTTCTTATATCTTGAGAATAAAAAGTATACAGTTTAAAGTTCTTTCATGTTGCAAGAACAGCATTTGAGTATCAGTGTGAGAATCAGGTCCTGGGAGAATCAAGTGTTCAGAAATCCTGTATAGTTTTTCATAAAAAGCCTCCACATAAGAATACAGAAATTAATTAGTACCTGAAAGGCACTGATTTCCTAATAGCTGTGAGGGTAGGGAGATAGTGTGAATCCTTTCTTACCCCCGAGCATGAAATCTGAGAATTTGGTTTGAGCATTAAATGTATTCATGTGACCTAATAGTTTGAGAACTGGAATCAGTGTCGGCGCTATGCCAGCGCTCACCATTTCGAATGTCCTGCCAGTTACATGATGCAAATGCTTTCCCATAGTATCAATCAGGGGATGCACACTAACATTATAATCATTAATTTTTCTAAGTTTAAATAGAGCCTGAACTCATAAGAATTACTAGTGGCTAATCAGTATGAAATCTGTTCACTTTGCATCTGTCCACGTCAGTTGAAGCTAGATTGTAGATATTTGATTCCTCCTGCAAGCCAGTAAACAGAATTTGCTGAAAAGAAATCAAGAGAAGAGAAAGGCTACTCTTCTGGCATCATTCTTATTGCTAGGGAAACCATCTCATTTCACAACAGGCTACAATACCTATTATATCTCTGGTGTCTGTTGCATTTGCTCTGGTACAGCTCATTTCACTGCATGGCGGTAGAAAGAATTCCAAGTCTCATCCCTAGTAGTGGATACATTTAAAAGCATTGCCTGGTAACTGATTCGGTTTCTGCAAATTTTGTTATATAACATCTAGATATATATATATATTTTCTTTTTTTTCTGACAGCTGTTATTTTTTCATCGGCTGATGTCTTATGACACATCTGTTTTCATACTATTCTGTACCTGGGAACACACACACAAATAATTTTAAATAATACATGTGGTGCAGTGAGGAATAAGTCCCATTTTTTATTATTTTCAAGCAACAGTAACGTAAACATTGGTGTGTAACATGCCAAGTAGGACAGTAAAATGGGATAAAGGTAGCAGATTGTATGGGTTGGAATAATGCAGCTGAATTACTTTGTACTGCACTGTCAGGACTGGAACGTTCAATAAGAGGGCGTAGAATTGAACTTAGACACTGGAGCCCTGGGTGCCCACATTACTTAGTAGTTAGCCTGTGCAGTTTTGAGCTGTTTCACTGGGGTCTCTACAGGCAAAATCTGCTTTACAGAAGCCAAACACTAACTACTGTGGCCACAAGCGAGTCAGCATCCCTTGGCTTCTTTAGTGTAGCAGTTTATGTACAACTCCCAGTTCATCTACATCACTGAACAGTGGCTCTTGCACAGGTAGAGTGCCAGCACTGCTGCCCAGCATTATATGGGTTTTAACATCTGGTGCCCAGATGTGTTGGGTGGCAGAACAGACTCCCCGGTGGGACTGATTCTGGACCTAAGGTGACACGTTACCTTGTATCCCACAGTGGCCATTGTTAAAGTGCTGTAATTTGCCAGAGAAACAGGATTGTCTTCTACTGGTTAATTAGTATGGAAATCATGAGGAACCTTTTGGAAAAGCTAGACTTCCTAACAATACTTGACGTTTTGATTCATTTCTGCTGCTGAACTTTTTGTTCTGTATGTTGAATGTTGCTTAGGAAAGTCCCATGATATCATTTCCTTTAATCAAAACTTTTTGTTTCTTAGCCTGGAAGAAAAATGGAGGGGATAAGTCCAATGCTTTGTCCCCCGTCAAAGATGTGGCACTTGCACTCTTTATTAGACCTGCCTTCAATAACTGCATTGATATTTTTGGACACCACACGCAACGTGATCGTGACTAGCAAGTAGTGATTTAATCATCTTGGCCTCTACAAGTGTTTTCTGTCTCCTAATGTTGTTTCCCTACAGACCTAATGATAACATTTTCTCCAGCCATCGCAGCTAAGTCTGCCCTATTGCCCACAGCCCTGTTCAGTATGTAACCACATGACATATTCTTGGAACAGAGTAGAACAGGCTGTCGTATGGGCTTTTAAGGCTTTGCTGCCTTTGGTGAATCTCAATATAAATATCTAGGGGAAGAAATAGCAAAAAAAAAGGTATTCATTCTCTTTACCTTATTTTTTTAAGATAATGAAAATCATCAAAATTAGCCTTAAGTTTATAAAATAAAATATTGCTAAAATGTCAGAGTTCAGTCCTGTCTTGACTCTAGCTTCAGACTAGCAAGATAAATTTGGCTCGTAGAATAAATAATCATAACATTTAAAAAATAACTCCAAGTAATAGAGATCCAAAAGATCACTTACAGCAGCAGCATTGATTTGGTGCTTCATGGGACGAATCCCCCTGGCTTACCACATTTCACAAAGGAAACACAGGGAACACTGCTAGATGAAGCACGTAGGGCTGAAATATTTATGTGCTGTATGTACCTAGGGAAAAGTGAGACTTCAGGCATGTCTTCATACCCATTTGCATGGCCCAACACTTACTGTTACATCCACACAAAACATCGCAGGGGACCTCAAACTGTAGGCCCCCCACCTCAATCCAACCACTGTAGCTGACAAGGCTGGACCAGCTGAAAGGTTTAGAATATTTCCATTCTTCTCCAAAAATATCATTCCTCTCCAGTGGCTGGGATTTTCAAGGGCAGCTGGGGGAATCAGGGCTGCTGCTGAGGGTTTGAAAGATATTAGACCCAAAATTCCGTGGAAAATGACAGTCGCTGCACCTCATCCAGAGATGCCTTTTCCTCCAATGTAGCCCAGAGAACAAAATGGGCAGAGCCCCAGATTTGACATTTCTTTGGATTTCCCCTCTGTCACCTGCCTGTTTGCTTCAAGTTCCACCAGCTCCCACTGCCTCAGTGCCTCCCTAAGTCAGATTGAAAGAAATGCCCCTGTATTCCATCTCAGTGCATGGGTACCTTCTCAAAGGAAGAGTCCCCCCATCCCTCTGCAATGTCCTGAGTCCTTCCCTTTATCAGAGCTGTCCTCCTGGCAGAGGAAAACTCACAGTTCTTTCCCTTCCCAGGGCCCTTTTGCCTAAAGTTTCATCTCTGGAGCACAGATGGGTGCGATGGCTGCAGATGGTCCATTTCGACTGCAGTGTTGTGTGGATGAAGGGGTTTGCCTTGCACATGTAAAGAACCTGTAGTGGTACTGTTGTAAGAATATGGGGCTGTAAAACTCCTCATTTTGTTCAATCAGAGAAGGAAATGAGAATATCAGCATGGCTACTGGTTCTACCAGCATCAGATGGAGGTTAGAAAGAAAATAATGAGCAGACACCACCAATGCACCAGCACAGTTGGGAGAGGTTGATGAAGTGGCTTGTTCTTGCCCATGATTTCCCAAAGGTGTAGTCACTTGGGACTTAGAAAATTCTCTTTTTAAATTTAAAGGGCCCCAGGTCAAGTCCATTGTAGCGTTGAGTGCCTTTCCTGTATTCCTGGCAAGTAAATCACATTGCTTTTATGGTATATTTCTGTGGAATATTTGTAGATTATAGAAAGGTCCTGTAATTTGGATTTAAACATTTTATTTTAACACTTCATGAGTATTTGTACAGTTCCAGGGATTCATATCTTTAAACCACTTAGATAGTCTTTTCAAGGCCAATGGGAGCTATATTTGTCATGTCCTCAGAACAAGACGAGCAGGTGCACAGCACTTTTCCAGACTTGCTTTGTATTCTACAGGCTATGTATGTTGTCTGGACAGAAGCATAAAGTCCAATAACATTAGCATTGCACAGAACCACACTGAGCTTCCACAATGTCTTCCTTTCTTATGTAAACTTGCCTAGGATTAATTCTTTTAATTAGAGTGTAACCTCCTAAGTGACACATATGCTGCATTATCTTAGTTCTTTCTCAAATAATTCTCTAGTGCAGTAATATGTTTCTTACCGAGTGAATCTTGGGACTCCCTTCCACCTGTTCCAATGGAATTGTAAGATGAAATGCCAAAAATCAACTAAGTGTATATTAAACATATTCATCACTAAGTCGTAGAGCTGCAGAAGTATCCAGGGTCTCCCTAAAGGTCTCTCTCTCTCCCTCGTTCCCCATGAGGTAGTCACCTCAAGTCCTTTATTGTTCCATGTCTTTTAACAAATGTAGTATCCTGGGATCTATATTCTTTTTAATTAGATGGGGTTATTTCTTCTTTCCATATGTTACATTTATCCAGCCATAACCTTGTCTTACTTCTTGCTGAATCCAAAGCCAACAAAGTACCACACTTACCTTTATTGTTAATAAAGAGAACTCATATTTTAGATTCTCTAGATGCTCTGCTCAAATTTTCACTTGGTAAAACATGCTGTTGACCAGTCTTCTGGAACTTGGTAATTTCCTTTCATCCCCAAATTTATTACAGCTGTATATTTTGATCGGCAAAACAAATTAAGAATAGGTTATGCTGGTTTAAACAGAAATATTAATGTGCCATGTATAAATTAATTCACTGCATTCCACAGTGCTAAATGCAAATAATTTCATTAGCCATCTTTTTATCTAATTAGATCAAATGCATTTTAGAATTTTCTCAAAATGATGTTCAATATCCCTTTAAAATTGATTTCTTCTGTATTACATTGCAACAGAGCCATCATTCCGCTTTCATTTTAGGTCATTTTGTGTCTGTGAACAATGGTTTAGAAAATTCTACTTTCTTTCAGCAGAAATATCCGCCTCCAAATCGCATCATAATAAAACCTTCAAGTTGCACACCGAAGGCAAGAAAATTGCTAAGGTGCTTGGCTTCATAACTTCTCTCAGAAATTTCTTTGGCATCAAGTTTGCTATTTGCAGAAAAGAGCATGACTTTGGCTGTTCTGAGATCAAATTCTTGAGTTTTCAGCCTCTCTTAGGGACATATTGGCCCATTTAAAGTCACAAGACTATCTCCCCACCTTTCCCCATCTCCCATTCACCACACTTACTGTTATTAAATATATTTTTTTCACCCTTCTCTGCACTTTTTCACATCTCTAGGCCAGTCCATTGACCTAACTGGAACTCTCACAGTCAGTAACAGCCTTGTCTGCCCATGCATCTAGGGACTCAAGTAGGGGGAAATGGGTTTTGTTTTGTATTTTAGAGAAAAAAACCCCACCAGAATTAACAGTTCAGTTTTCTGAAATGGCAATTATTCACCATTTCCCTCTTGCCAGAACACTTCTATACTTTGTTCAGAGTAAGAAAACAAACTTTCTTTCTAAGTGTTAATATTTCCACAATCAGAACATTCTGCCTATGGCCAGGAAAAGGCACTGCTGCCCCTTTCCAGTCATGCTGCAGAGCATCTCTGCCATAGCCTTGGTCTGGAAGCCCTGGGCTCTGGTCTGGGAAGATGGGAGCAAGTGCTAGTAGCTGGCTGGAGGAAAACACCTCTCATCCATTCAGGTATGTGCCCTGTTCTGGTGGCAGGGCTGAGCGATGGTGATCTCCTCCCTCACTACACAGCAAGGTGCATGCACAGCATGCCAGTTAGCATTAACAGGTAAAGTTGTATCATTAATAAAAGCCCTTTCAGCTTGTCATTGTCCCATAAAGCTGCGACTGCAGAGCTGGTGGCTCCCAGTGCCATGGCCTCATCTGCCTTTGCAATGTTTTGACCCTTGGAGTTGACCCTGAAGCAAATGTAGTAAGGTCGTTCCTGTTTCAGCTGCAGAATCGCTGCACGTATCACCGCAATGCTAAGACCAGAGAATGAGTGTCACCTCTATATCCATATCACAGCTTGCACAGGCATTGTATTAGTGAACTAATGCTGTATCAGTCTTCTATAACAAATGTAAAGATCTTGCACAGTAAAACTTGTTGCTAACAGCATCATGGAGGATGGGAGGCTAGCCGTAGCCCTAGAGATAGTCACTAACTCCTGCAGTATCGGCTCTCTATTATATTAGATCTATATTATATAGCATAAAGAATGAGTCAATATCGAATAGTGCTTTGGTGTTTGTTTTGTAGAAGTCACTGTGGTGTACAGCAGGCAAAAATACTCATTGTCTCATCTTTACCTGAAAAGAAGTTGCTTACACTCTAATAAATATACAGGTTTTGGGATGTCACTCAGTATGACAAAAGAAGACTTTACCCTGAGATGAATCAATAGATTTTCTGTAAATGACTTTAAGATAAATATCTCTTTGGTGGAACTGAAAAGCTTTACTGTGGAATTGAAACACGGTGTAAAACACTCCAGAATACTAAGCAAAATGAAACAGAAAGTCGGTTCTGAATGTACAGTCTTTCCTTATATTTTGGGAACAACATATTTTATGAAAGTTGCACTTCTGGATTCTAGTGAAGAATATGGCCCTTCGTGTCATTTTAACATCTTGCACGAATCTCGGTAGACAGACTCTATAATCCAACAATCACAATCAACGCCTTGTTACGCCGTTGAACAGAAAAAGGGGTTCTTTGACAGGATGATTTGGTGTTCTACATGCTAATGTGAGCCATAGCATCTGCAGAATAGCTCATGAATACCCCAAATACTGTTCAGCACTCTAGTCAGAGATGTGTTTTACTTAGCTATACCGCCAAGATGCTGTTTCATTAACCTTATTTCTCTTTCTTTTCTGCAAGGCATAATTCTGTTGTAGCTTAGACTCACCAGGATACGTCATGGATACCAAGTAGAGTAAATAGTATTAACATAATATGCACAGTCTGTGCCTCCAATTTCCATGCTTCACACAGAAAGATGCGTAATGGCTAAAGTCTGACAGTTTAATTTATTCAGCCCTATTAGACTGGTTTGTTAAAAAAACCCTTCCATTTCAGATTCATTTTCCTTCTCTTAAACCATGAAGAAGGAAGTAATTTACTTCCATCCTGCCTTAATTTTTAGCTGACCTGTGCTGCACACAGTTAATGGAAGAGCTCAGGTTTTTCAAATGTCAACAGGGACCCTGTCTCTAGTCTATATTTAAAATTCTGGCCACTTCTTGGTATTGACCTCATGCCATAGTCTCTCAAAGTCAAAGAACAAATGAGTTAAGTGTATATTCAGAAAATGAACAAAGTTAGAAACACTCTATTAGAAATAAGTTTCCAGGCTGCAATGAGGTAGTTTGTTATAACAGGCAGGAAGCTGTTTTATCTTCAATTTTAGCAAAGTTAAAAGCAAACCAAAGGAGAATCTCCACTGTGTCAGAACCTGATGCAAATAAATTCATTGCAAAAACTGCAAAATATTAGTGCATGCTTCTGGAACTGAACTTTCTCAGCGAGACCTCACCTAAAACCTCAGCTCAAGCCTCTATCACAGACTTGCGCTGCAATCCTAAGGAAATCACTTATGACCAGATTTTTCAAAGTATTTAGACACCAAATCCCTTGAGATACTTTTCTGTGTCCATATCATTTAAGTAACATTAAAAAAAATCAGCCTCTCTGTCATAAAGTTCATTTCTCTTGCAGGGAGGATAGACACACTGACTTGGCTCGGAGATATGTGGTACATTAACTGCTGAAGTAAACGACAACTTTGGTAAATGAAAAAGTAAACAAAAGAAAGTCTGCTTGTAGATCTCGACTTTCCAACAGTCACAGAACTCAGATTTTGAATTCTGCTCCGTACAGACTTTGGCTGTCGATTTCTAGCAAACTTTGCCTTCAGTCATAACAAAGTTACAATAATTAACGATGTCTGAACGGCAAACCTGGAGAGATCACATTGCAGCCTGAAGGCTCTCAAAATTCATCTACACGTGAAAGTTTTGGATTGTGCTACCAGCATAATTATTCTGATGACTGAGCCACTCCTGTTACATTATGCTTCTTTCAACACTCTTATTTTTAACTCCTTCAAAGTTATCGTAACCTAAATCAAAATCCCCAACTTTCTTTCTTGAACTTTCTGTAAGGTGACAATACTCCCTTAAAGATGGGTAAACTAAGTGATGATACTTTTTTTTTGTCACAGATTAAGAACAGACCTGTACAGTTACTGCCGCCATGATGTTGATGAGTAGCAAATCATCACGTCACAGATCACCATCCTGAATTCTGTGATCCATATTTCACATTAAACCAGGATACATTTTTCAAGCAATCGCTTGCCTCTACACTCCCAATACAAACTCCACGTAAGTGGCCTCCTTGGTTAGCATCAACAGCAGCTTCTGATGAGTGAAATGATCCAGCAGTTCAGCTGTACAATCTACTATTATACTCACATTCAGACAGAGGTGGAGGAGTTTTGAAAATTCAGGCTGTATTTAGACAAGCAAATTGAGCTTAAAGTCGTTGCTAATAAGACAAATACAGAAAAGTCCCTCAATGGCCAAAAATATGCTCATTTTGAATTCCTTAATGCAGCAATGTTCTGTCAGGTAACTCACCACGTTTTTCCCTTTTCTTTCACAATAAAAATCGGTTCATTTGTTTCCTAATACAACTGTAGCATCTAATTGCTTCACAGACATGCTGTGCCAGCGGTGTCACCACGAAAGAAATCTCTCTGATGATCAAAGATCTCTATCTTGTTATTGTTTCCCTCCTGGAAGTGCTATGCTGATAGCGCTCACCCACAGCATTTCCTCTGGCTCTGCTAGACCGATGTCAATGTATCTGAAGGTGCTACAGCTTGCTAGTATCTTTCATTCCTGGGCCAATGCCAGCTACTTCGTGAAGCAAGGCATATTGAATGTAGTTCCACAGGTAGAGATACATAAAAAGCATCCTTTAACAAATAGGTTCTAATAGTGCCCAAACTTGCAAAGTTTTGACTGCAAGTTGAATTCAAAATCCACTAGAATAAGAAGCTGATACCATGTAGCACCAAGTCATTTCAAACAAGGACAAAAATGCCCCATAGCCACTGACGATGTGTGAAGCCACATGTGAGATTTGGACTATGCAAGACATTTCATGAGGAAGAGTCTTTCCAGGGAGCCTGGCTCCATCATAACTGCACTGCCTCTGAATATCCATCTTGGGAAGGTTGTGCCTGTCCTACTGTCTTATCATGTAGCACTGCACAGTACACTGGAAAGTGATGAGTGTTTAAGACCCCTATTTTTAAAGTGCCTTTCACTTAAATACAGAACAGGTCAGAGGGAGAACTTGGAGTTTACATAAACACACTAGAGGAAACTCCTAACAACCTGTTTTTTTAAGGCAGGCTAACCCATGAACAGCTTGTAGTTCCTAAATGGCAAATCAAAAGCACGAGTCAACTCTTCAGCAATTCTTTTCATAATGTAAGTCCTGCTAACATTGCTTCTCAGTGCTGGAGCACTCAGCAGCCCTTCACTGATTAGTGGGGAATGAAAGGACATCCAGCTTCACACATCACCAGCATACCTACAGACTTCCCTCACCGTTCATCCTGGGACTATTTTTACCAATACACTCCACCAGCTAGACCACAATTTGTTAAGATATCCAACAAGAAAGTAAATTCACATCAGACAACCCGTAATGCAGGGCCACAGCAAGGTGGGTAACAAGCTGGTGCCTTCACTCAGTTACTGGATTACTAAGTGAATTTGGAGAACCTCGAAGCTATATCACAGTCATCTGTGGGGAAGAAGAATGATGAGGCAGGACTGCAGATCTGCCTAATCCTCCCATTATAAATACAGTCAGGCAGAAATTTCTCCCTTAAGAGATTTTTTTTGACTGCAAAGTGCCAGATTGCCAGAACTGACATGTTAGTGAGGAAAGGGCTTTGTTTTCAACAAATATTTGTTCCTGAAAATATTTTTGGGGGAAAATCAATGCATTTTGAACTTGTCAAAATATCTATTGACATCATTATTAATTGGGAGATTCCAATCCTCCTAATTTACTTATTTTGAAATTCAAGCTACTTCAAGCAATCTAAACCAACCAACCAAGAAATCATTAAAAATAAATGACCTATTTAACTTGGCTCATGAATATTTTTCAAGATTTTAATTTTTCATCCTGGTTTGAGCAAGGGCCAAAACTGATATTAAAAAAGGAAATGATTGTAAGAAAAACATTTCCCTTCCAAAAATAAGTTGCTCTAGTTTGCAGAAATCTGCAAGCATCCATCTACCAATTTATATCATACCAAGTGACCCTTCTTGACATTCCTGTGCTTTTCCTTTCTACAAACCAAAGACTCATCTCTTCCTCCAGGATTCCTTCTTTATAGATATTTCTCAGGTGATGTCTCTTTCCAAAGTTCACATATACTGAAATAGCACAGGTGATGTTTGTCATCTCTCAGCTTGCAAGATGTGACAGGTTCTAGGGCTCCACCACGGACTGTCCCTGCTAAAGCAGATTAATGGGAAGGAGATTTGTAGACCCAGGTTTCTATCGTTTGTCTGTGAGGGCCTAGAAGATGCTCTTGTGGCTGCCTCGTAGCAGCCAACAGCTGCCTCATGTTATTCACCTCCTTTAAATTCTTCTTTCCCTCCTCATTGCTTTCATTTGCTGCTTCAGTAATGAGGGAAGATTAAAGAACTGCCAAAGATGAGAAATGCAAAATGCAGAAATGAAAGGTAGGGTTGCACGGATGGGATTCCTGTAGATGGCTTTCTAGAGCTTGTGCTGTGTTAAAGGTCAGAATCTCAAGTGGAGAGGGATGAAGTATTGCCTGTGTCTGTTGGTACACTCTAATTTTAGTCTCAAAAGAAAAAAAAAAAAAAAATTAGGTTATACTGTGTTCCAGAAAGAAAGTCATAATAAAATGATAAGGAAAAAAAAAAAAACAAAGACCAAAAGGAATAAGCATCTTTTTGGGGTTCAGAAAGAAGCTAAAAATGTGGGGGGTTTTTCTAGATGTGTTTTTATGAGCATTGCAACTAGAATCTTTGTTTATTTTTTAAAAGAAGGCACAATTTTAGCTGTTTCCAAAAGAATTGGTGACTTAATAAAATTTTGTATCACTCGGCGCGAACAATGCGAGAGCAAGCATGAGAACTGTGGATAATTCTAAGAGACAGACATTTAACAAATCTAGTCATTGCAGTTGTCACTAGCAAATAGAAAATTTATTATTTCCTGAAATTAAATTGCTTATGATATGTTGCCTGCACTTCAGCTGATGTTCCCAAGCAAACATTTCACCTTAATTTGTGGTAGAGCTGTGCACTGACAGATAGCAGGGTAAAAAGACTCAAGGACAACGTAACCATGAGACACTTAAGAGCATTTTGTGGGAAATACCTTTTTTTCTTTGAATAATTTACAGGATAAACAATTCAATTTCAGCTAACAATTCGAAGTGGTAGGGATGCTATTCTATGCAGAGATTATTTCTCTACATATTCTTTTTCAAGTGCCTGGCATACAATGTGACTAAGTTTCAAGTGTGTCTCTTTTGTGTTTGCAATAATATAGTTATTCCCGTAGGAATGAACTATATTGAAGGTAAAGAAACCACTTCAACTTGATCTTTACTTCATTGGTAGCATTTTGTCAAAACTTCTGAGGATTCCTGTGACTGCTACGTAACGCTTGTTAACCTGTTTGTATGAACCAGTGGAGGAAACAAATGCTATATATTGTCTTGTCCTCGGAGTATATAGAACTTAGTACTGTGTCACCTTGGTACATTGCTACAGGTCTTAGCACACACCACCCCCCCCAGCATTAAGATGATACAATTTAAAATTAGAAATTGATGTAGTAATGGCACATCAGCTGGCAGGAACAGTCGTGAAGTGGTGGCCCTGAAGTCGAGCCTGCAGATCCAGCTTCTTGTTGTATCAGCACCACCTACTGGTACCTCACCCCCTTTCTCTTGGAAATGCTGTCAGGAAGTTCTCCCTTTACACTTTATTTAAGCTCTAAAAATACATGGGGGGCATTAGGAAGAAAGTTTGTTGTTCTCTAAATTCTGAGACTGTACAGAATAACTTGTGCTGATGTTATTTGTTGTATGGAGAATGGATAAGGGGCTTATCCAAATCTCTGAAATCTTGAATTAAGCAAATCCTGCTTTGAAAGCAGTAGAGATGATCTAGAGTGGTGGCTTCTGCTTTGCACAAATTTTTCATGTGTAATCTAGTTCATCATATTTTTTCCAACTGAAGCAAAATTGGATCCATCAGCACAGTGAATGATTCTGAAAAGATTTGTCCACATCTAGTAAATAGACACTCAAATGAAGCAGAGTGGACTTACTCATGCATCAGAAGAGGAAAATGTAGGGATAATGATGTCTGCTCACTCTTCCGCGAGGCAGCTGGCCAGCTTTGCAGGACACATGCACCTTGGGACAAGCCACAGCTGCCCCTGGTCCAAATTGTGGGTCAAAATATGTAGCTAAGAGATACTGCAGGGGAGATGGGACACTGCAGTGCAAGGACAGTGGGAAACATAAAAAAACCTAATGGTACTTACAGAAGGGGCTGGAGGTACTGAAAAGGCCTTAGGGAGGATGGGAGAAGAGAACAACTTGATACTCGCCTTTGGATATTGCTGAGGAACTGGAGAAGGGTATAACGGGAGGAGGTAAAAAGGGAGAAACAGGAATAAGGAATGCAGGATTGGGTTTGTGGGAAATTGGCTTCCTTAGCTCTGAGGGACAATTTGTCTAATATTTTTATTAGTGCAGCTTCTCCCTTGGCAGAAACAGTGGGAGGTCTGTTGCAGCCTCTCTGCCTGTGGGCTCGCTCTCCCATCCATGTAAACGTGCCCTCACTGCTTTGCCTCATCAAGATATTTTCCTACTGCAGTCTCTTAAATCCGTTTTGTGGCATCTGCTGCACTACAGACCAACTGTCCTACCTCTGAAGCCTTCATTTTTCTCTGTGCTTTACCTCTGTACCCACTTGTCACCCTGAGGGAGGCAAGGGGATGGCTGCTAGAGCACCAAAATGAAGTAAATGTCTGTTAGCACTGGCAGGATTAATTTAACTACCCTGCTTTTTCAGAGCATCTACAGGAAGAATAGAAAGATTTGGTTTTAAAATACCCTTAAATATAAGAAAATGTTTATTTTGCTTTGTATTCCATGTGTATTGTCTGTGGAAGATTTGCCTGAAATCCTTAACCCCTGTCCTTTCCCGTGTGTCCTCGAACCCTTTGGTCACATCATGTCAGCTGCAAAATTAAGGTTGTCGGGGTCCAAATGACTTATGTCATCTTCTCAAAAGCATTGAAGTGGCTTAGCCTCATTTTGTCCAGCAGTTCGGTGCTGCTCTCGGATGCTACAACTGGACATGAAGTTTTGGGGGTGGTTATTTTTTTTTCTCAGCTCTTTTTTATATTTTGTTTTATTGTGCTGTTTCTGTTTTGGTAGAAAACTTTGCACCTCTGCGGTTATTGTCAAATAAAAGCCAAATACCTGCCAATCATAGATCCCTTAACTGAATGATATATCACTAAATCTTTTCAATATCCTAGGTAAATAGAACCAGCAAAAAACCCCATTGCCATTGAGGAAACATTTGGAGACGACCGAGCAGCGGTGGGAAAAGGAAGATACTGTTGCCGTTTGGCAGCTATAGCAAAGTCCAATGCAAATTGCAGAGTTAAGCCAAGGGAATTCTAGGCTGAAGTGATGATGAAATGGCAGAATGTTAGACCTCAACAACAACAGAAAGTGTATTCAAGTGTCTTAACATATTGAGGAACCCACAGAGTTTTAGATACTAGTAATACTGATATATTTTTAATGGACTATGTTCCGTTTGTTTTGGTGGTGATTTTTTTTAATAATTTTTATTTTGGTAATACAAATGTGAATCTCTCAGCCCCTAAGAAATTTCCTTTGATTTATCATACAATGTTATCAGCTGCAAAACAGCTGGTACAGTCTGATCACAGGCCACGACAACCCATTGTATTCACCCCAACCTTTTTCTTGCTCCTACATTTTTTTCTATGGGAAATTTCCCTCTAACACAGTTCACTCCACAACCACAAAGCACAGAGGTCCTCCTCCCTGTTGCACTCCTCCCTTTCCAGCACAAGCTCCATGGGACTGCATCTTCTGGAGAAACAATAAAACAATACAACCTGCTGACCACTGCTCACAAAACCAGTCTTGCAGGTCTATGCTTTTTTGGCAGAAATCAAGCAAATGGACTTAAATAAGAAGGTTATGTCAGCCCTCATTGTTTGAGTAAGGAAGATACAGGTTTACTAATCAAGAAGATATTATACTTCACAGTGATTCAGAAATGCGTTTGAAACTTTTTCTTACTCATCTTCATTCTCCAAGCTCTAGGGTGGGTTTTGTTAATTAGGAGGAAAAAAAAAAAAAACCACACAAAAAACCCTGACTATATTTTCATCCTGGAATTTTACCACAGAAATGCTATGTGAAGTCAATTGTAAATGGGGCATTGGAAATTTAAAGGCTGGAGAAGAAGAGCAAATGTTCAAAGCAAGTCTAGCAAGAATTTGGTATCTAAAGGTGGTGATTTCTCAAGGGCTACTGATATCCTGAGATTCCAGGAAAAATACCCTCACTCCTAAAGCTCTTCAACTCTGAAATGTCTCTTCCAGCTGCCCTAGTTACTAAATAGCAACATCAGATGCTTCTCAGAGTTTCAGCAGTGATATTCTGCTTTCTCAGAGTAACGCCAAAGTTCATGTCATTGGGGTCATCCCAATGTGGAGCTCTGTAATGGTTTTGTACCTCTATCTCAGCCTCCAAAATCACTGCATTGGTTGTTCCTTCATGTTTATAAACCTAAGTACATAAATTTTATTGTCTACCCATATCCTCATCACTCCTTTAAAAGCCTATACAATGCTTTTATTTTAAATAAAAGGAAATTGCTATTAATTTTACCTTTCTTCTAACTTTATTCTTTTCTTCTTGTCTCTGAAATTACATCCAAAATTTGAGGGGAAGGGGGGAGTTTTAATATTTTTTTTTAATTATTTTTACTTGCATTTTAGTTATATCTTCACTTCTGGACAGCAGGAGGGAGACTTTGAAAATAGCAGACTTGTTGTCTATTAGCTGAGTTACAGAAGACTATAAATGCTGCTAGTTTTAATATCTAGGAAGAAAATACCCGGGATAATTACTGAGTATTTCAGACATAAAGAAAAATATAGAACAAATATTAATTAAGGAACTAGAGCTTTCAGATAGTAATTAACTGTCTTAAATCTATAGCTGCACAAGAAAACATTGGTCACAATAATAATGTTATGCAAATTAAAATGCTTCAGATCAACAGATTTAAATTTCCAGATGTCTGTGGCTATATAAATTTCACCAAGGGGAAAAAATTATGTGCTAATCTGTATTCAGGTGATCTCTTGAAATGTTGTTAGCGGCTTTAAGCTAAGAGGAGGCAATCATAGAGAAAGGCAAACAGGAATAATGCCAATTTCTAAGGAATATATGTCAAAATATGGGGCACCTCATTATAAAAAACCTGATTTAATAAAGTTCTTTGTCTTTTAACGTGATTACAGCTTAGACATCCTCTCTGCTAATTCAATCTGTATCACTACAGGACATTTTCACTGAGGTGACAGCTGTGTGCTATGTACCAATTCAAGAAAGGCTGAATGAAACAACACGTGACTGCATTTTTATTCCTGACATAGTCATCCCATGAAGGCTTCAAGCATAAGAGCCAGTTGAAGGGTGATCTTATTTCTTTTCAGTTTGTTGGGGATTTTTTCCTGAATAAAGAGTAAGAGGTCTTTGCAAGCGTATGTGATCAGTATATAATCTTCTGAATATGGGAGCTACATGAAATGTGTTCTAAATGCAGTGTCACATATGTCTCTATGTACATGTAACGTATCCTCAATAGTGCCTTTCTTCATTGTCAAACACCTGAAAAAGTTCTGCAGAAAAAATTGTCTACATTTTCCATAAGGAACAATATTGCCACCAGGGCAGAGCAGGTAGCACTGACCCTTGAGCCGGATCTGGGTACCAGCCCACATTGTTTTCCCTGTTATTTGTGGGCCAGAACAGCTTGTTCTGTCCCTGTGCTCGGTGAGGGTTTGGCTGTCTTTGAAGGCATGAACGTAAACACACAGTTTAATAGTCTGACTTAAAGACTAGAAGTCTTAAAGGAGGTTAAGTAACTACTCGAGCAGTAACCACCAGAGGTTACAAAGATGCTGAGGGGGCTGAAGCATCTCTGTAGCCAAGAGGCTGAGAGCCCTGGGGCTGTTCAGCTGGAGAGGAGCAGCCTGAGAGGGGAGCTGAGCAATGCTGAGCAAGAGCTAAAGGGCCCCTTTAGGGGGGCAAGAGGAGGGGGCCAGACTCTGGTCACTGGTGCCCAGCCACGGGACAAGGGGCAACAAGGGGCACCAACTGGAACCCAGGAGGTTCCATCTGAGCAGGAGGAGAAACTTCGTTGGTGTGAGGGTGTTGGAGCGTGGCCCAGGCTGCCCAGAGAGGTTGTGGAGTCTTCTTCTCTGAAGATTCCAAACCCTCCTGGACATGATCCTGGGCACCCTGCTCTGGGTGACCCTGCTGGAGCAGGGAGGTGGCACGAGGTGATCTCCAGAGGCCCCCTCCAACGCCCACGGCGCTGGGGTTCTGTGAAGAGTTCCCGTGCGTCCCCAGCTCCATTAACCGCTGCTCCCAGCGGCTCTGACAGGGCCCCGCCGTCCCCATGGAAACGGGCTAGGCCGGCCACGCCCCTCCCGTTGCCTCGGCAACCGCCGCCGGCGGCGGAAGTGCCCGGCGGCGCTGGCCCCGCCCCTGGCAAGATGGCGGACGGCGGGGCGG